>ML804856.1:255875-280723 GCA_009831015.1 Picea engelmannii | reverse complement strand
CTTGAAGCCAAGGTGGGGCTTCTACCTAAGCATGAAAAATAGTTCCCACCTTGACTCTACCCTGGTCACATCATGCTTACCCAAGTTGAAAACAATGTGCGGGGCTTCTACCTAAGCATGAAAAACAGTGCCCACACATGCTCCACCTTGGTGGGCATTTTGTATTAATTATTTTTTTATGGGTCCCATCAGTTCCTTATGAGGGAAATTTCATTGTCCTTAGGATCCCTGGGAGAGCATCTAGAAGGTTCATGATTGGATTTGATATTTTTCTAGCTACAAGCCTCTGGGCCTTCAACCCCTTCTTCCCATGAAATGAGGCACAATCCCTACTTGGGTAAGTACACCCGAAAATCCAAAAAGGTAAGGAGATGAGGGGATGAAGTGTGGAAAGCAACAAGCATGTTTATGAATGGCACGATGACTCATCAAGAAGACCTCCCAATAGCAACCCTATCCCTAAGGCTGGCCCACTTACTAGGGAGCAATGTCAACCACCAAAGTGAAACAAGGAAAATAACATAATTTACAAGTAGACATTACATAATCAAAATCAGTTTCTAATGCAAGAAACTCAAATGCCTCAAATATTGAAATGACACTCACCATAATACTTGGCTTTTACCTCATGGAGCAAGACCTAATGTCTTCCGGAAGCAAGTTGATGTGGTGGATACCCTCATGATGAACTTGGAACTGTGGTGGCGAGGTGGGTCTATGTCTATGCAAGTGGACATTACTGGTCAAGATGTCTCTTAGTAATCCATGTCTATAACCTGAGGGCCTCGAGACATCATACCCCTTGCTATCCCTAGGAATTGGGGATAACATCTGTCTCCTACTTGGGGACATGTACTCCCCGCAGAGTGCATAAGAACTACATCATATCCTAGTGGACTTGTGCCTACACTGAAACATAAAACTGTAAAATCTAGGGTAGTTCTATCACCCTTCATCCATATATATATCAAATCTCAAAATAAAAACTAATCTTAAAAGAAAATTTTTCATTTTTTTCAAAAATTTCTAAACTAAACATGAAATATGATGAAAGCAATATGCAAGTAGAGAAAAATGAAAAATGAAATGCAACTAAACTACCATGAGAAATTTATATGCAAATGCGAGGAAATCAAGATGACCTACCTACTTACCTAACACATGGGCCCTGAAGAATTCAAGTGTCTTGAATGTAGGGTTGGGGAAGAGATCCATCCACTGGTAATGACATATTTCTCCCATCCAAGGATGTCAAGTAGTACTTCTCTTTCTTGAACTTCTTCTTGATGATGTAAGGACCAAGCCAAGCATTTTCATCCTTCTGGTCACATTTAGGTTTTCCCTTCCTCTTTTCCCACATGAACACAAGTCTTCCTTCGTTGTAGTTGATGTAGGGTATATCTTCGATGTAAGGATAAGAAGGAGGCTCTGTATTAACTGCATCTTCAATGGATTTCTCACATTATTTTTTCTCTTTATCCTCTTTCTTCAATATCTGGATAGACCCTGACTCTTTCCCTTGGAACTTCATAAGCTTCTCCTTGTACTCATTTGTCCTTGGGAGTAGTGTATCTATGCAATCTTCTTGTGAAAAAGGTAGGTTCCAAGGTTCATACTCAATAATATGATGAGGTACATCAAAGTCACACTCATTCATGTAATTAGGACCGTTGGGGTCCATCACATGCCTGTCTACCATCTCTCGACTATATAAGATCTCAAAAGTTCCATCTCCCATAGGGATATGTGAATGGGTAAGATCCATACTGAGGAAACCCCCAAGAACAACGAACCAAATTCTTGATAGAAGCATACCCCAAGCATCTAGGACATCAATGATGACTATGTTCATAATGAGGTTGATATGAAGGAAGTCAATCAAGTAAACTTCAACATATTCACAAAGCCTGTAAACCTTGACCTTCTTGGAATCAATACGACAAACATTTCCATAAGGCCAGGTCGTCTTCAAACCAAGTTGTTCCATCACTTTCAAGGACATTACATTTTTTAAGGCTCTGAAGTCCAACATATTATTCAAATGAAGGTCATTCATTCCCAAAGAATGATAAAATGAAAGGTTACTATCCTTCTGTCCATCAATATACATAGTGTTCAAGATGACCGGAGGGTATTCCTTCTTAATTGGTATGTTTAGTAACTTCAAGAATTCCCTCCTCACAGAAGGGATCTTGCACATCTCTGTCACACGAATTGTCATATTCATCTTTCAAAACATGGCTGCAATGTCTATGTTCAACTGAATCTCCTTTTCTGTTGGAGCCGGCTTCAAAAGCAACTCATGTACTAGACATGGAAGTGGTGGGACCACCTTCTCTATAGATGGAGGGGAAACCATTGATTCTGTATGAAGTAGAGTGGAAGGTTGTGACGAAGGAGCCGAAGTGTTATTCTTGTAGTGTACGTAAAAAATTCCTCAATTCCTTTCTCTGATCATCTGCTAACTGGTTTAACACCCATAGTCGTCCCTTTCTTTCCCCTTTTCTTCCAGCTTCATCTATCCATAGAGATTTGTTGCAGCCCTAATGGATGTATATTTTATTGATTTGTAGCTCTAAGAATACCAAGCTAAACAAGATGTCCTAGAGGCTTTAGCAACCTCAAAGCGTCAAGAAAATATTCCAACTTGCACAATATCAATATCTCTCTAAATCACATTTACCAATGCAAACAATTTATTTCTCCAATGCAAAATTCAGATTAGTGCCTTTAAAATTTGGGTGAATGGAGTCTTTAAAGCATGAGTTATATCAACAAAATCCCTAGGGGTGTAAATCATATTACTCCCTAGGGCATGCAAATGAAACTAAGGTAAATATAGGAGGGTGTACACCCTTGTACTCCTTCTAGCAACCTTGCAATAAATGACTTATAAACTAGCAAATAAAATGAAACTTGATGGAGGGTGTATGTACTTATACTCTTCCTAGAGTTTCAACCAAGAAAAATCATGAAACAAGCAAGAAGAACTAACAATTACATATTTTCTTTACCAATTCCAAGAGAGATGCAAGATCAAGCCCTAGTTCACCAAGAAAAGACCATCCATAAGCAAGAAAATAAGTCTGCAATAGGTGTGCACCACCTTAGCTTAACAATTCACCAAGATATATCACCAAAAATCATTTTCAAAAGAGAGAGATACCAAATTTCCCAAGTAGGGTGCAATTTTCAGCCACTAGTCTTCTCACAATGGGGGAGCTATATAAAAATGAAAAGAAAGTGATATCTATTTATACAAATCCTACTAAAAGTGTTTGTTCAATTAATTTTAGGGTAAACCATAAAGTAAGGGGTCAACAACCCTTACTTTTTCACTTTACAAATTTAAATTTTATTTTGCACACAAGAAACCCTAAAATAAATATGTTGTCACCCTTCTAGGGTAATGATTTGAAATCAAGAGAAGGACATTGGGCTTGGAGATGACATGTTGGGTCTCCAAAGGCATTCTCCTCAAGTAATATGATCCTCACGATACTCCACTCCATCTCAACCAATAAAATCACCACCACCAAAAACCCTATCTCATGCATGACATCACCCCCTAAATGTGGCACTCTAGCCTCCAAAGGCAGGTCGTTGGGGTGATGAAGGGATAAGAAGGGTCCTCCAAGGTGCCTCTCAAGCCTCCAAAAGATTCCATCATCGTTCGATGTGTGGGCCATGGTATCCATCCGATGGGCTTCAAGCCCCAAGGAAGCCCAAGCTAGGATTTTTCTTCCGAATCTATCCACCAACTAGGTCCTACAAAGATAATGAATACGCCTTCCAAGGATCTCAAGTCAAATGCATCTTGATAAGTAAATCAAGTCAATAAAATATCCTTCTATGAATGTACATCCAAAACCACTTCATCAAAATAAACAAGTGTTCAAAGACCCTATACAATTTTCCAAGTTTGGGTATGGAAGGGTGTACAAAGCGACCTATTGGGTAAATTGTACCTCAAGTTTAGGAGTGTTTCCTAGGTGGTCCCCTCTCTAAGACATGTGGACAAAGTGACATGGATGAGGGAAATACTTTTTCACATGGGGTTCATGACATACAAGGGATCACAGTATCTCATTTATGGATGCCTTTGTAGAGGGTGTGTTGCACCTTCGTTTTCAATGCAACCTTTTTCCAAGCACATTTATTGTCTTTTGTTATTTTAAGATGTTTCCAGGTTGAATCCAAGGTGGGGATTCTACCTAAGCCTGAAAAACAGTTCCCACCTTGATCCTACCCTGGTCTCATCATGCTTCCCCAAGTTGAAAACAATGTGTGGGGCTTCTGCCTAAGCATGAAAAACAGTGCCCACACATGCTCCACCTTGGTTGGCATTTTGTATTAGTTATTTTTTTACGAGTCCCATTAGTTTCTTATGAGGGACATTTCATTTTCCTTGGGATCCCTGGGCAATCATATAGAAGGTTCATGATTGGATTTTATCTTTTTCTAGCTACAAGCCTCTAGGCCTTCAACCCCCTTTTTCGATGAAATAAGGGACAATCTCTTCTTGGGTCAATACACCTAAAAATCCCAAAAGGGAAGGATATGAGAGGATGAAGTGTGGAAAGTGACAAGTATGGTCGAGAATGGTATAATGACTAATCAATAGGACTTCCCAGTAGCAACCCTATCCCTAAGGATGACCCACTTACTAGGGCGCAATGTCAACCACTAAAGTGAAACAAGGCAAAGAACATCATTTCCAAGCAAACGTTACAGAATCAAAAGCAATTTCTAATGCAACAAACTCAAATGCCTCTAATATTGAAATGACACTCACCATAATACCTGGCTTGTACCCCATGGAGAAGGAACCAATGTCTTTCGGAAGCAAGCTGATGTGGTGGATACCCTCATGATGAACCTGGAACTGTGGTGGCGAAGTGGGTCTCTATCTATGCAAGTGGACACTGTTGTTCAAGATGTCTCTCAGTACTCCATGTATGAAAACTGAGGGCTTGGAGACATCATCTCCTTAGTTTTCCTTGGGAATTGGAGATAACAATTACCATTTCAAAAATTCACGCAATCGGTAGCACCCTTTTCTTTTCAAGGTGAAAATATATAGATTTTGCAACCAAAATCTATAAAGTTGTAAAAAAAACCTTAAAATTGACCATTGAATCGAAAAGTTGTGCTCCCAACATCAAAAATTCCTTTTCACTCCATTTTTTCGATGTTAACATTACAACTTGTTTGAAACTGTGGCTTTGACAACTGATAACGTTGTGAATTGAAATCTCAAAATCACCCTCTGAATTGAAATGTGGTTCTATAAGTAACACATTTGTTTTCTTTTGTTTTGAGGTTAGTATTGCTTTTTGAAACCATAACCTTAAAAATCAACATTGTTGCAAACAAAATCATAAAAATTGAATAAATAAATAAAAGGAAACACAAATATATAGGGAAAAATCACACTACAAGTATTTTTTTTTAATATATATATATATATATATATATATATGAACATTTTAAATGAAAAAACAAACATATTGATTCAAAAAAAAAATAAAAAATTTCCACACTAATCACCTTTTCCCCCACTGCTTGCCCCCTCCCCTCCCGTTAGTGCCCAAAGGGTTGTTCCTCCCTCCTAAAATGAGTTGTTTTGTTTAATTTTGTATTTAAAAAAAAAATATTATGTATTTTCATTTAAAATGTTCGTATATTTTTTCCTGAAGAAAAAAATTATTTGTATTGATATTTCAAGAAGAAATCAAATACACATAGCTAGCCTATAGGTCCTAAAACCAACCTCCCTAGACTGTAAGAAACTACTGCTACTTGCAACCCTACCTCACATTTCATCTTTGAACAACCCATCTGAGTGATTAAAACATTCCAACAAAATGACTAAGACAAGCCAAAACATTAACAATTCATTCTATAGATCGTATCTAAAACTATTATAAAAAGAAACATTCACGTTGTCCATCAAAAAAGAATTTTTTGTACTGTTTCCTAAGGGGAATTATCATTGAAATCTTGCTCAATCAACACACCCTATTGAATAGTCAAAGCTTTCTTTGAAAGAGGTTCTGCTTTATGCTTGAATTCTCTTTAAACATGATTAAAGGGAATTTCTTCGAAATCACCTCTCAATACATGTACTATGTTCATAATAGGCCTTAAGACCATATTAGAGATATTTCTCTTTCCATTTAACTAGTCAACTACTGGCTTAGAATCACTTGGAATCTAGGTCCTTTTCACCTTGTGTTCCAGTGCAATCTTCAGCATAATCCAAAGTGAAAATAATTTAGCTCTATTATTAGAGCCAATTACAACATCATACTTTATAGTAAAGTGATGAGAGTTATTTAGAAAGAGAATGGATCCTGCACCACACTCACCTAGTGAGCCCTAGCTTGGTCCATCAAAGAGGCCCCATTCCATTGAAGGATATATAAAAGGGGCTTGGAGTTTCATTGAAACATATTGCTTAAGAGACTTCCTTCCCATCAAAAGAGACTCTAATCTAATGAGATAGTCTGCCTAAATTCAGCTCAATGCCCTCAAAAATCGATCAATTTTTGGAGAGTCAAAATCCTCACAAAGCATAACATGGCATAGAATTAAAAGAACAAACATTTTTGTCAAACAACCAACCTTAAAATAAATCTAGGAGAGTAGGATTATCCCATTGGTTTTGGATATTAAATATTTCAAACAAATCCTTCCATACAACTTTGGAAAAAGAGGAATTGACAAAAATATTATCTACTCATTGGTTGTCCTTTTTTCACATGTAGAACCATCCCAGACCAATCCAATTCCTTCCTTGACCATTGCCCCATGTTAAAATTTTATTTGGAAATGCCAACCACATAAATATTCTGAATTTTAATGGACAAGGTAACTTCCATGTTACCTTCCACCATCACTGCCTTTCCATTGCTACATTACGCTTATTTTAGCAATATAACCAAGCTTGCAGTTAGAGTCCTTGTTGTAGCATTTATAGACCAACAAAGTTCATCATCTCGGTTTGAAAGACAAATGGAATTATGTTTAAGAGAATCAACATAGTGGTTCCATCTCTTTGCCAACTCGAGCCACATTCCCAAGTCTTTAGTTGAATTCTAGACTTGTATGCCTTCGCGATGCATCTCTTCCCTTGAAGCATAAACTAGAGTAGTTATACCAGTGTTATGAAGGTACAACCTGAGAGACTATGGGAGTCTATAATTTTCCCCACAACCGATCCACGGGTCCTCATCAATTTTCACTAGGGTGCCCTTTCCAATGTTCCAAGAAACCCATGGGCTGATTATATGATCATAGGATTTAACTATTCCTTTCCATACATTTGAACCACCTCTAAAATATTTAAATCTTGGGATATCAATACCTTCCCCCATTTGTTAAAAAACATTCACCAAAGAGTCTTGGTTGCTAAAGCCTATCCAAAGATATGTGAGTTTTTTAAACCTCATCCATCATATTCCTTTAAAGTAGAAATTATTGACCACTTGACAAGGGGTATACCCTGCCTTTCCTTGTTGCTTCACCAAAGAAAGCTAGAGAAATTATTCTGAATCCTTTCAACAATTATCTTTGAAACGCGAGCAAAGGAAAACCAATAGACGAGTATAGTCTCAAGAACATACTTAACCAATACCAACCTCCCCCCCCTTGACAACCATCTATGATACCGACAATTAATTCGGTCCTCAATATTTTTTATCAACCATGATAACCAATCCCCATTTTTGTAGTTATTTGGTTTTAAAAAGAATCCCAAGTACTTGAATCCAATATCAAGGGGATCCATCCTCATTGGAAAAAATTGAGCCATGTTTCTCTTCTGATTATCACTCGGGTTATTATATAAGATATATGATTTATTCAAGTTTAGTTCCATCCTTGTCAACTTGCATAATGAATCAAGGACAATGTTAAGGTATCTTAATTCCCTAATAGTTCCTCTCCCAAAGAGAATAATGTCATTGCCAAACAAAAAGTGTGTAATAACATTTGTACTTGCTATGTTGATCCTTGTTAAGAATCCATTTCGAATGGCATCCAAGGTTATTGTGCTTAAAGCTTCTACAACTATAAGAAAAAAAAAGTGTTCCAATGGACATTCCTGCTTGAGGCCCTGAGTTTCCCTAAAAAAAAATTGACGGTGAACCATTGACCAATGTAAAAAAATAGGTTGATTCCAAACACCTCATAACCCAACTAACATATTGTAGATTCATGCTTGTTTGTAAAACCACAAATCTAAAGAAGATCCAATTGACTTTATCATATGCCTTGGAGAGATCAATCTTCATTATCACCGCTACCTGCTTCCCTCCTTTCATTGAATGGAAACCTTCCGGTGTTGTCCCAACCACATCATGAATATTCCTATTGAAAAGAAATCCAAACTTTTCATCTAAAATTACTTGAGACAGAGTTTTTTTAAGTCTATTAACAATAATCTTTGAAACAATCTTATACACTAAATCACAAAGTGAAATCGGCCTAAAGTCCTTGAGGGTGATAAGGTTGTTCTTCTTGGGTATCAAATCTATAAACATTGCATTCAAGGCCCCCAACATGTTTTTTGGATTACTTTGACTCCTCAACAAACCTAAGCAGATTTTCCTCCAAGAGATATAAAACCCCAAATAAAACTTGATGGTCTAGGTGTTTCTGTGTCAAGCTTGTTAAAAAATGAAACAAAGGTCTAGGGATTGAACCTGGATTCTCGAGCACAGTTCTTCTCTTGTGTCGATCTCGTTAAAAAATGAAACAACTTCCCCCTCTCTGTTTGAGTCAAGTCCTTCGTCTAGTATTTGAAGCTTCATTTCAGTCATCTTTGCAGTTGGACGAAACGAAGCTTGGGGGACATTGCTTACAGCCTCTAGACTTCATGCTGAAGTTAGAGCCACCAGATTCTTAAGCTGGGGGCTAAGTACCAACCATGCGTTGGGAAGTCACAAGCATAGTTTTCTATGGTTTAAGCTTGTGTAAAAATGAAACCAGCTACCTCAAGCATAGTTTCCTCTGGTTCAAGCTTGTGTAAAAATGAAACCAGGTCCAAGCATAGTTTTGTTTAGTTTTTAAGCTTGTGTAAAAATTAAAATCTATTCCAAGCATAGTTTTGTTTTGTTTTAAATCTTGCGTAAAAATGAAAACAATCTCGAGCTTAGTCTTTGTTCTTTCTCATGCTCGTAAATACATAAGAATACGTTACCGATCTTAGTCTTTATTCTTTCTTGTGCTCGTAAATACGTGAGACTGTAACCAAGTATACTTTTATCACTTTTTCGGACTCGTAAAGGTTACACGAAAAAGGAATCCCCTGTGGAGTCGCCAATTTTTTTATTGGATAAATTGGTAGGTGCGGACACTAACTGATCTCCCTAGATCCACCTAGATCTAGAACAAAACACACAAGAACATGACACTTTCCTTAAGTTTTAAATATTGAATTTACTAACTAAAGAGGGATAGGTGACATACTATTTAAACGCCGCTTCCTCTCGCCATCGCCATCCTAGCTCTGTTCCAACACTCATACAATGATGATCCTGCAAAAGAACGCAACCAACCAAAGTGATAGTAATAGAATAAACTCAATATAAACCTATGTATGTGATCAAGGAATCATACAATAAAACACAACAAGCTTTATAGGAAAGAATTATATTACTGTATCATATTAAATGTGAAAGAGAGATTACAACCATGGCCTTGATGTCATAAGGTCCCTTCCAACTGTCCTTCGTTCCCCACACACTTCCACTCCAAGAATTCTAAGAGCATAGATCTGATAATATTCACAATCTATCTTGACAAAGTGGCTCATCTAACCAAGCTAACAATCTGCAAAGCTCAATCCAATCTAAGCTAATCCCAAAAGCTAACCTTCTCCATGAGATATCCTCTCCTTTTATAAGTTGAAGAGGATAAGGTGAGGGGGTTAGGATGATCCCACTAAATCATGAAAGCGAGTAAGATCCAAACCATTCAGATGTCACCTCACCATGGAAGCTTCTCCTTCTAGAATAATTGAGAAGATGCTCGTTTTTCCCACGTATGAGCATTTTTGCACCTTGCCTATATAGCAACCTGTGAACACTTCGCAACCTAGCTATGGTGCAACCTGCGAAAATCAGGCATTTTCGCACCCTAGCTATAGTGCAGCATGCGAAAATCCTCTTTAATAGGGGTTTTACAAAGGGAAATGAAACTTATTTTCTCAGGAAAAGTTCTTCTCCCTTCTTTCTTCAGGAAGTCAGGCCACTGACCCCTCTGAAGGCAACATATGGGTTTACATCATTAACGGTCATAGGTATGACAAAAATAATGTGTAACACCAGGGCTTTTAGCCTTTTTAAAAGAAGACAAAACAACTTTTAGTTCCTCCTTTGAAACACCTACTTCCAATCCAACATTTAATTCTTCGTCAAAGAGTCTAGGGAAGAACTTGATCACCATCACTATCTTACCATTATTAGAGGCCCCATTATCTTTAAACAAATTTTGAAAGTGTTTGTTTCCTGTTGATGCCAAATCCCGGAATGAAGAAACCCTGATACCATCCTCCCTTTCCAATTCCCAAATCGTATTGAATTTTTTCTGATATGCAACATACTTGTGGAAGAACTTGGTATTGTTGTCTCCCTCTAAAATCCAAATAGATTGACTCTTAAGCCTCCACTTGGCATCTTCTAAGACCAACAAAACCCTCTTTTTGTTCTCCGAGTCCTGTAGTTGTCGTACCTCTTCTTTTGAAAAGATACCACTAGAATTTTGATCAAAGATAACCTCTATGGTTTCCTCCACATCCTTCAACTCATTTTGATTGTCTAATTGTTTATCCTTAGCCCAAGATATTTTCAATTTTTTTATCCTGATCAAATTGTTAGAGAATTGATACATCACAGAGGAACCAACATTGTAGTCAAACTTTCTCCAATTCTTTTCGAAAAGAGATATGAAACTTTCATCCTGAAGCCAGACATGATTAAATGTAAAGGGAGATTGGGTTTTTTGATCCAGCTCTTCAAACTATAATAAAATAGGCACATGATAAAAAATCCCTCCCAAACCAACCCAAGTTTTATACTTGCCAGTCTCCTTTAGAAACTTTCAGCTACAAGGAATCGATCTAGTCTCTTTGCAATCCCATCCCTACCTCTTTTGGAATTCCACCAGGGCAAGATTACTTTGTGAGGCTCAACATCCACTAGGTTAAGGTCTTTGAAAGTATTAGAGAAATAATCAGCAAGAGGGATTGTGCTTACTCTTTCACCCTATCATTCCTTTGCATTTAATGTCAAATTCATATCACCTCCAAGAATCAAATTGTCTCCTTCTAAAAACTGTTGATATTTAATATTGTCCTATATATAAAGTTGGTGGCACCCTTTTCTTTTCAAGGTAAAAATTACAAAATTTTGCAACCATAATCTATAAAGTTGTAAAAAAAACCTTAAAATTGACCATTGAATCGAAAAGTGGTGCTCCCAACATCACATTTTAAATGAAAAAAAAACATATTGATTTAAAAAAAAAAAAAAAAAATTCCCCACTAATCACCTTTTCCCCCATTGCTTTCCGCATCCCATCCCGTTAGTGCCAAAGGGTCGTCCCTCCCTCCTAAAAAGAGTTGTTTTGTTTAATTTTGTATTTTTTTTAAAAAATACTATGTATTTTCATTTAAAATGTTTGTATATTTTTTCCCGAAGAAAAAAATTATTTGTATCAATTTTCAAGAAGAAATCAAATACACATAAGTTGGCCTCTAGGTCCTAAAACCAACCTCCCCAGACTGTAATAAACTACTGCTACTTGCAACACTACCTCACATTTCATCTTTGAACAACCCATCTGAGTGATCAAAACATTCCAACAAGATAAGCCAAAACATTAACAGTTCATTCTATAGATCGTATCTAAGACTATTATAAAAATAAACATTCACGTTGTCCATCAAAAAATATTTTTTTGTATTGTTTACTGAGGGGAATTATCTTTGAATTCTTTCTCAATCAACACACCCTATTGAATAGTCAAATCTTTCTTTGAAAGAGTATCTGCTTTATGCTTGAGTTCTCTTTAAACATGATTAAAGGAAATTTCTTCGAAATCACCTCTCAATACATGTACTCTGTTCATAATAGGCCTTAAGACCAGATTAGTGATATTGCTCTTTCCATTTAACTAGTCAACTACTAGCTTATAATCACTTGGAATTTGGATCCTTTTCACCTTGTGTTCCAGCGCAATCTTCAGCAGAATCCAAAGTGAAAATAGTTTATCTATATTATTAGAGGCAATTGCAACACCATACTTCATAGTAAAGTGATGAGAGTTATTTAGAAAGAGAATGGACCCTGCACCACACTCAGCTAGTGAGCCCTAGCTTGATCCATCGAAGAAACCCCGTTCCTTTGAAAGATATATAAAAGGGGTTTGGAGTTTCCTTGAAATAGATTTCTTAAGAGACTTCCTTCCCATCAAAAGACAATCTAATCTAATGAGATAGTCTGCCCAAATTCAGCTCTAGACCTTCAAAGATCGATCAATTTTTGGAGAGTCAAAATCCTCACAAAGCATAACATGGCATAGACTTAAAAGAACAAACATTTTTTTCAAACAACCAACCTTCAAAGCAATCTAAGAGAGTAGGATTGGTCCAATGATTCTGGATATTAAATATTTGAAAAAAATCCTTCCATACAACTTTGGAAAAAGAGGAATGGACAAAAAGATGATCTACTCATTTGTTGTCCTTTTTTCATAGGTAACACCATCCCAGACTGATCCAATTCCTTCATTGACCCACGTTAAAATTTTATTTGGAAATTCCAACCACATAAATATTCCGAATTTTAAAGGACAAGGTAACTTCCATGTTACCTCCCACCATCATTGCCTTTCCACTGCTACATTCTCGCTTATTTTAGAAATATAACCAAGCTTGTAGTTAGAGTCCTTGTTGTATCATTTATAGACCAACAAAGTTTATCATCTCGGTTTGAAAGACAAATGGAATTGTGTTTAAGAGAATCAATATAATGGTTCCATTTCTTTGCCAACTCAATCCATATTCCAAGTCTTTAGCTGACTTCTAGACTTGTATGCCTTCATGATGAATCTCTTCCCTTGAAGCATAAACTAGAGTAGTTATACCATTGTTATGAAGGTACAACCTAAGAGGCTATGGGAGTCTATAATTTTCCCCACAACCGATCCATGAGTCCTCAATGATTTTCACTAGAGTGCCCTTTCGAATGTTCCAAGAAACCCACAGGTTGATTATATCATAGGATTTAACTAGTCCTTTCCATAGATTTGAACCACCTCTAAAATATTTAAATATTTGGATATCAATACCTTCCCCCACAATCCTTTGTTAAACAACATTCACCAAAGAGTCTTGGTTGTTAAATCCTATCCAAAGATATGTGATTTTTTAAAACCTCATCCATCATATTCCTTTAAAGTTGAAATTCTTGACCATTTGACAAGGGGTATACCCTGTCTTTCCTTGTTGCTTGACCAAAGAAAGCTATAGAACGTATTTTGAATCCTTTCAATTCTCTTTGGAATGTGAGCAATGGAAAACCAATAGACGAGTATAGTCTCAAGAACATACTTAACCAATACCAACCTTCCTCCCCTTGACAACCATCTATGATACCAACAATCAATTCAGTCCTCAATATTTTTGATCAACCATGATAATCAATCCCCTTTTTTATAGTTATTTGGGTTTAAAAAGAATCCCAAGTACTTGAATCCAATATCAAGGGGATCCATCCTCATTGGAAAAATTTGAGCCACGTTTCTCTTCATATTATCACTCAGATTGTTATATAAGATATATGATTTATTCAAGTTTAGTTCCATCCTTGTCAACTTGCATAAGGAATCAAGGACAATGTTAAGGTATCTTAATTCCCTAAGAGTTCCTCTCCCAAAGAGAAGAATGGAATTAACAAACAAAAAGTGTGTAATAACAATCATATTTTCTATGTTGATCCCTGTTAAGAATCCATTTCGACTGACATCCAAGATTAGTGTGCTTAAAGCTTCTACAACTATAAGAAAAAAAAAGGGTGCCAATGGACATCCATGCTTGAGGCCCTGAGTTGCCTTGAAAACTTGTGACGGTGAACCATTGACCAATGTAAAAAAATAGGCTGATTCCAGACACCCCATAACCCAACTAACATATTGTATATTCATGTTTGTTTGTGAAACCATGAATCTCAAGAAGAGCCAATTGACTTTATGATACGCCTTGGAGAGAACAATCTTCATTATCACCGCTACCTGCTTCCCTCCTTTGATTGAATGGAAAATTTCATGTGTTGTCCCAACCACATCATGAATCTGCCTATTGAAAAAAAAATACAAACTGTTCATCTGAAATTACTTGAGATAGAGCTTGTTTAAGTCTATTAGCAATAATCTTCAAAACAATCTTATACATTGAATTGCAAAGTGAAATCGGCCTAAAGTCCTTGAGGGTGATCAAATTGTTCTTCTTGGGTATCAAATCTATAAACATTGCATTCAAGGCCCCCAACATTTTTCTGGATTGCTTTGAATCCTCAACAAACCTAAGAAGATTGTCCTACAAGAGATATAGAAGCCCAAATAAAACTTGATGGTCGAGGGCTTTTAACCTTTTTAAAAGAAGACAAAACAACTTTTAGTTCCTCCTTTGAAACACCTACTTCCAATCCAACATTTAATTCTTCGTCAAAGAGTCTAGGGAACAACTTTATCACCTTCATTATCTTACCAATATTAGAGGCCCCATTATCTTTAAACAAATTTTGAATGGTTTTTTTTCCTGTTGATGCCAAATCTTGGAATGAAGAAACCATGATACCATCCTCTCTTTCTAATTCCCAAATCGTATTGAAGTTTTTCTGATACAAAACATACTTGTGGAAGAACTTGGTATTGTTGTCGCCCTCCAAAATCTAAATGGATCGACTCTTAAACCTCCACTTGGTATCTTCTAAGTCCAACAAAACCCTCTTTTTGTTCTCTAAGTCCTATAGTTGTTGTACCTCTTATTTTGAAAAGATACCACTAGAATTTTGATCAAAGATAACCTCTATGGTTTCCTCCACGTCCTTCAACTCATTTTGATTTTCTAATCGTTTATCCTTATCCCACAATATTGTCAATTTTTTTGATCCTAATCAAATTGTTAGAGAATTGATACATCACAGAGGAACCAACATCATAGTCAAACTTTCTCTAATTCTTTTCGAAATGAGATATGAAACTCTCATCCTGAAGCCAAGCATGATTAAAAGTAAAGGGAGAAGGGTTTTTTTGATCTAGCTCTTCAAACTGTAAGAAAATAGGCACATGATAAAAATTCTTTCCTGAACCAACCCAATTTTTATACTTGCCAGTCTCCTTTAGAAACTTTTCAGCTACAAGAAATCAATCTAGTCTCTTTGCAATCCCATCCCTACCTCTTCTAGAATTCCACCAGGTCGAGATTACTTTGTGAGGCTCAACATCCACTAGGTTAAGGTCTTTGAAAGGATTAGAGAAATAATCAAAAAGAGGGACTGTCCTTACTCTTTCACCCTAGCATTCCTTTGCATTTTATGTCAAATTGAGATCACCTCCAAGAATCAAATTGTCTCCTTCTAAAAAATGTTGATTGATGGAAATACATTGATTGATGCAAAGAGGTGAACATAGTAAAAAAATATCATGCATTATACTCTACACAAGGAGGCTCAAAATTAGATACTTTTTTGTTTTGTTGCATAGCTTGTTGCCTACTGTGCATCTCAACTGAACTCCATGTATCCATTCTTTGGATAAAAATGAAAAAAACACAAGTTGATGTTATTGCAGATGCCAACTTAATATTTAACCTTTTTATTGGTTTCTAAGTAGTGACCAACATCCACAAAGTAGAAAATTGCAGTTGTGAGTTTCTTATGAGAATTATGAATGACAATTTTTTATGTAAGAGTTTAGCCTACCATGCTCTTTATTATACAAATCTCCCAAATGGTGGATAAATGACTTGGATTTAGACACGTATAGTTTATATTCGCTCCCCATTCTGAAAAATGTGACTAGGCTTTTGTACCACAACCCATAGTATATTTTTTAGTTATATCATCTACTCATCCTTACCGACAACTTTGTTAGAAATGACTACATAGAGATAACTCATAATATAGAAGCCTCAATAATTAGTTATACTTTCTCATAGTTTGAGAAGGATTTTAGAATCCTAATATACACCAATTCGTTAAATTGTAGACTATTGGAAATCAATTGATTCTAATTTCATAGATGGTTGTACATAGTCATATATGGAAATCTCATCAAAGTAAGTTTAGCAGATTCCCAATGTATAGTTGGAATCCAACTAGAATTATTCAATACCATCAAAATCTCTTCAAGCATAATTTGATTGTTAACAGGGTTGAAATGGAACCCATTGCTGCAAATAATTTAGAAAACCATGTATATTAACATAAAATATTAAGGTTGTTTTTTTAGTCCTCCATGGCGGCCGATGCCCCCCCTGCTCTTGCTCATGCTCACGCCTCTTCAGATGCCTCTGCCAAGCCCGCCGGGGGTTGCTCCACCCTCTCCCTCCCAGATCAGGGTCCCTCTATGGGACGTGCGGGACGGGCTTCTTTCAAGGATATGGCTTCCCTTCGAGGGGGTTCCTCTGCTCTGAATACTTCGATTGTTGAAGCCCCTGCAGTTTCTATCCAGATGCTGAAGGAAGCATTGGTGTTTTCCTCTCAACTCAGCAAGAATGCCCTGGTTTGCAGGTTCAATGGCTTCTGGCCGAGTCTGGTTGATCCTCGCTCCTGGATCGACTCCGAATGGTCCCCGCTTCTTGTGGGTGAGGTTTCAGTCTGCCCCTTTGCGAAGGCTTTTTTCGTAGCCATCTTTGATTCTTCTGATGAAAGAGACTTGGTTTCTAGCTCCACCCCTGCACTAGATTAGGATACAACCTAGTTCATTTTAAAAGCACCAACAATTTTTAACATCAGAGTGAAATACAACATACCAAATTGTCCTACCCCAATTGTTGTGACCATGTTACACTCTAATTGTAAGTCCTTTTACATGAAGTGTAATGTTTATATAGCTAATCAATAAAAAGTTGCATAGAATTAATTTTTAACCAAATAGGTACCTACATAAGAGGATCAAGAACATATGATTTAGATGGGTTGCCCATATTTACAATTGTCACAAGTTTTGGCATTGTTTCACTTTTTGTTTTTGTTTTGAAAGTGTTTCGTACAACCAATATGTAGAGGCAATCAAAGAATTATACACCCTACATAAGATGGATATTTTTGACATAAAAAGAGATAGCTTTCATCACTAACCATATTCTTTGGCTTTTAGAGAAAACATTTACACCTTTTACAAATTAAAAATGTGTTAAAATATCCTAATCTAGCTATCAATTAATCCAATGTAAGGTTTTGAATAATGTAAATAATGACTTGGAGGTGTTGTTACCAAATTAAAATTTGTATATTTTAATTTGATTTGAAATATTTAACAAACAAAATGTAATAGTGTTAAGTACACGATTCATCATTTAAAATGAATGACATAAAGTATAGTTGATACTACACCGAGCTTAAACAACATCAAAATAAAATAATGATCAAATCAATTGTCAAATTTGAAGTGAAATTTCAAGTTGATTGGATGGTAAAGAAGAGGTGAAGATCAATGATGATTATGGATTGTAGAGGAGGATTTGTTCATGTTTTAATAGTATAATGATTCTTTGTCCATAAACCAATATACACATGTGGGATAATTTATGGGATCGTAGAAGGTGGAAAGTTGTTTTGAAAACCACTAATAAGGCCTCCATAAACCACTCTAATGTTGAAATATTGTATCTGCAAAGAGTATTCTATTTATTATTGATGTATTATTTATTAGATCAATCCCCTTTTGTGGATTGATCATGTCGGGTATTGTAAATGACAAAATCCCCTTTTGCGGATTGGTCAAACCCTAATTGTAATATGCATAATGAGAAGTCGGCCCCTAGAACTAATCAAAGTGGTTATAATGATCTGGATTTTATGAGCAGAACGAAATGAATACAGATTATTAACAGGTGCTGAACACAAAATAACAGAGATACAGTAAAACTGGTTTTCTATTCAATAACGAAATAAGCTGAAACTGTTAAATGCAGCGGAAACAAGCTTGCTGGAATGGTGGCGGCTTATCTCTGAGAAGAGATGTGACGGCTGCGCGCATTCGCAAGAACAATATTACAATGAGGCTCTGAAGGAATTTTTAAAATAAACAAGAATGCCAAAAACCCTAGACATCCAAAAACCTAACCCTAGGAGATGAAGCGCCAAAAGTCACGTGGGCCCCATTTGGGTAAGTTAGTACATCAACTTCTCGGGGTCGTAACTTTTGCATACGATCTCTGTCTTAGGCGTGTGATAGGCCGTTGGAAAGGTATCATCGAGGAGATTCATTTTGGGGTCTCAATAGTGCATTTGGATATCATTGAGGAGCTCGATCCCGAAAAACCTTCATTTAGGCCCTCAAAATGGCCCCGGAAGTTAAAACTGCTAAAAATAGTAAATTGCCAAAATTGTCAGAAAACTATTTTGAGCTAGTTGGAAAAGGTGGGTGCCACCGATATCCATCTAGATCATATAACCACCTAGAAGGATAAGTTGGCCCTGCCAGTGAAAAGACACGTCCTTTCAACACATGCCATATTGTATAAATAAAGGAGGCCAACGCCTCATTTGTTCACTCACTCACTTGTTCATCAGAGCGCAAGTTTGGAGCTGCAGTTGGAGAAGAAGGAAGAGAGAGAGAGGCACATACTTGGGAGATGACTTTCTTTATTGTTTGGTTTATTCTCTTGGCATTGTATTGGCTATCTATATTAAGGAAGTTTTTGCTGGGTTTTCTCCCCCATGAGGGTTTCCCAGGATAAATGATGTGTCTCTTGTGATTTTGTATTTCTTAGTGATCCTATCTTATCTATGGTTATCTAGTGAATTGAAAAGAAACCTAATAATAACTTAAACTCTAACATGGTATCAGATCTAAGCTGAAGAGAGCATCTTTCACAAGAAGAAGAAAAATGTAACTGTTGTCGTACATGAAAATTAGGGCTTTTTATTGAAGAAGATTTTCAGCCTCAAAATCATATAGAAAAGTGTGCCCTAGCCCAAGGAACTCTTTGGCACCTTCAATGCACCTTTTCAGTGGGTAGATCTCCCAGAAAGTGAAACCCTAGTTTTCACAAAGTACCAGAAGTACCATAAAATCAGAAGCACCAGTCCAGAAATCCGTTGGTCAAGTTTGAGGGGGTAAAATTTGGATTTTCAGAAATCTGATTGCACCAGCTTACTTGCCTCAACTCGGCGCATCTATCCCCTGGATCAGAATTTCAAAACTTGAAGTTTGAAAAATTAGGGTTTCCTCATAATACCCTAAGTTCAATTGCAGTTGCAGTATCAGTTGAGGTATCAGCTGCAGTAACAATGGCAGTCACCCTTGAAGTTTTAAAATGGGTTGGTAATTATTACCGTTGCTACCAGATGGTGCCACCACCTGCAAATGCCATCAGAGGTATGTACTCACACATGTTTAAATGGTTAAGCTTTAAAGGGTATTTGCAGGAGAAGGGATCTCTTGCCATAGATCTAGAAGGACCTCAAGATCCAACACATTCATAGGAATAATGCAACCCAGGTTTGATTACTCTGATATGCATCTATTTGTTATGACATCATTTTGATCTAGGTTGGATGTTGAAGCTATGACCATCATACTAACCTTTGGTCAAAAATTAAAGTCAAGGTATTAGATGGATTAAAGTTGAGATCATAGAGTTTACCCTCTAACCCAACCTTCTATCAAGATAACATATTGTCTTAGTACAAGAAGACAGGTTGAATAAAGAACTCATCGTCTTGAGTGAAGGAGACTTGGAAGAAAAGAAACACACTCATTTTTTAGGATAAGGCTCTAGGTTCCAGGTTCCAGGTTTGATTAATTAAGTTGATAAGATTCAAATTTGCAAATGACAAGTTAATGACTACCCCTTTACAAGTAAACACTATAGTTGATATCAGTCCTTGAAAAGTATTATACTTGGTAGCATGTAAGCATATTGAGATAAATGCTTAATGTAATCATTTTCCAGATACAACTAACATCTCCTCTAGGATAAACTTCTTGTGTTAGTTCCAGGTTGCCATGGAGGAATGTTTGATCACAACACTATAAGAGTGGTGACCTCATTTTGTATTGTATTTCTTACTTTTGATCTTTGCTTCAGACAAGTCACAAGTGATAGCTCTAAAGGAGCTACTGTGATGATTATTCATGCTATTATTTTATCTACCATTATCAAAAGAGTATTATTCTTGCTTGTTGTTTTGTTGACCTTGTTTCAGGTCACAGGTGATGACCTTGAGGAAGCTATAGTGAAGGTTGCATAAGGAAACATATTAGATGAGATATGAAGCAGGTTATGTACATTACCATATACACTCATGTACCAAAGAAGATGAAGAAGAAACCATCTTTTGAGATTCAAAGTATCTCATATGAAGATTGATTGAATGGAGTAGAAGGATCCAAAGATGACCAAACATTAGAACAATATCTCACAATAGAATTGTTCAAAGGTTAAGGAAGCTACCTTGAGGGGAAGCATAACTCGTTTGAAGCCTGACTCAGTCTTTCATATTTAGACTTGGTATTCAATACCAAGTATACCCTGTAAGATATGATGAAGTCCTTGTAGACTCAGAATAAATCGAGAGTAAGCCTGATCTCAGAAAGGATCAGATGAAGAGACAACTTCCAGGATTGGGAGATAAATGTCGTGAGAAGACTAGATCGTAGCTTCAGAAACTTCTAGGAGATATGAAATCTCCTGGGAAGATTCCCTTGTCTCAGTAACAAAGAAGAAATCCAATAAGAAAGACTGGGATATGGATTCTTTCGTGAGACTAGAAGAGAAGTCAGTATTGACTTCCAAGATTGATCTATACAGATCAAGCATGTTTCATATGTACAAATCCTGATGTCTATTCAGAGGATTCTCCCAGCAAAAGGGAGAAGACTACGACGAGACACTTACTCCAGTAATTGAATAAATATTTCCAATATTTATGAAGACAACCAGAACAATCATGATTCATATATAGTATGATATGCAGGGGGAGAAATCCCCATATTTAAAATTGAGTGGCAGTTGGTGCAGTACATTAGTTGGGTCATGGAAACATGACTATGATAAAAGATAACGTTACCTCCATGAAAGAAGAAGAGCTATCTTCAGTATCAATTATTGAGCCACTCTCTGTTTCAGATGAAGTTGTTTCCGTGATAGAATAAGAGGAGTTACTCATAGATTTCAGCAGTTGTAGTGAGGATGAAGCAATCATTCTCATCCTTAGAGTAGGTGCAGGTGCAGATTCCCAGTTCTAGAAGGGACATTTGCAGAAAGAGGAGAGGAAATACTCTCAATCAGTGAGACAGATAGTGCTTTGCAGAGAGCACATAGAGGTAATGATTGTGCATATTGAGTTGCAGCTAAGCAAGTGTACCAGATTGGTACAATGCAATGAGAAACTTTGATTTGAAGATTGAAGATAAAAAGACTCATGTCTTCCAGTTGAAGGAAGCTTTGTAGAGCTTGGTATGAAAGACTTGACAGTTTCCTGACGAGCTTGGGATTTACCAAGAGTAAATTTGATTCTAACCTTTATCTCAAGGTTATGAATGATGAGCCAAGTGATGTTACTATTATGTAGATGATGTATTCTTGACAATATGAATACAAGCTCATCACAGATTGCAGAAGAAGCTCGCTACATAGTTTGATGGAAGACCTAAATGAATTATCTCTTAGGTCTTAAAGTTTGACAGAACATAGAGAAGATCTTCCTTAAACCAAGGGAAGTATACAGTTAAAATTGAAAAGGGTTGACATGTTGAAATGAAAATCCATGTACACACCCATGAAAACAAAGTTGAAGCTCCTGGTAGATACCTCGTCAAAATTGGTCGATGCTACTCTGTACAAAAAAATGATTGCTTCAGTGATGTATCTGACGAATACCAAGGTAGATATATGTTTTGCCTTGAGTCAGTATCCGGTAGAACCTAGACATGTTCACATTATTGCTGCAAAACATATGATGAGATACCTTAAGGGTACATTGGATTTTGGTCTCTATTATACTAGAGATCATGACTTCAGACCGAGTGGTTACATCGATTCAGATTGAGCTGGAAGTGTTTCTGATAGAAAGAGCACTTCAGCATGTTGTTTCAATCTGAGGTCAGCCATGATCTCATGGAAGAGTAGGAAGCAATTCAACATTGCTCCGAGCACGACATAAGTGGAATACATTGTTGCATGTTCCACTAGTTGTGAAGCCTTATGGCTTCATATGTTGTTGATCGATCTATTTGATCTGGAGATGGCAGCCACCGTGATTCTATGTGATAACCAAGTTGTATAAAAATGATGGAGAACCATGTGTTCCATGATGAGTCAAAACACATAGAGATCCGATATCACTACATCTGTGACATGGTGCAGAGAGGAGCCATAAAGCTCCAATATGTTAGCACGAATGAACAAGTTGTTGATGTGTTGACCAAGCCTTTATCTTGTGTAAAGTTTGAGAACTTTTGAGATAATCTTGATATAGTCCGAAAGGACCTCCCTCGAAAGGGGGACTAGTGTTGATGTGTCAGCTTAATTGTTGTGTTGATGTGGCAGCCTAATGTTGTGATGCCAGCTTAATTGTTGTGATGATGTGCCAACCTAGTGTTGTGATGCCAGCTTAATTGTTGTGATGATGTGCCAGCGTAATTGTTGTGATGCCAGCCTCTTGCTGATGACATGCCAGCCTCGTGTTGTGATGATGTGCCAACCTCGTGCTATGATGATGTGCCAGCTTAATTGCTGTGATGTCAGCCTCGTGTTGATGACATGCCAGCCTCATGCTGTGATGATGTGCCAGCCTCATGCTGTGATGATGTGCCAGCTTAATTGTTGTAATGCCAGCCTTGTGCTGATGATGTGCCAACCTCGTGTTGTGATGATGTGCCAGCCTCGTGTTGTAATGATGTTCCAACTTAATTATTATAATGCCAGTCTCTTGTTGATGACATGCCAGCCTCATGTTGTGAGGATGTGTCAGGCTCGTGTTGTGATGATGTGTCAGGCTCGTGTTGTGATGGTGTGTTGACAACTTCGTGTTGTGATGCCAGCTTCGTATTGAAGACTCTCAGCCCAATGTTGATGTTGATGATGCTCCAGCCTTTGTGTTGTGTTGTTGTTGTTATTGATGATGATGATGTATTAGTGTTATACTAAATTTCCATGTTAATGAAGATGTTGATGATGCCACTCCAGCTTCTTGCTGAAGATGATGTTGATGATGCCACTTCAACTTCTTGTTGAAGATGATGATGCCACTCCAACTTCTTGTTGAAGATGATTATGACAATGTTATTTCAGCTTTAAATGCTGAAGATGATGATGTTACTTTAGCCTCATACTAAAGATATTGATGATATTACTTTAGCCTCATGCTAAGAAAGATGATGATGTTACTTTAGCCTCATGCTAAAGATATTGATGATATTACTTTAGCCTCATGCTAAAGAAGATGATGATGCTACTCCAGCTCCATGTTGTGAACAATGATGATGAGAACAACTTCTGATGATTTATAGATATGCCAGTCAGTGTTCCAAGATGATGTTGCCCTATCTCTCGCCTGATGCTGCTGTAGAATACCCTTCTTGTTAAGGGGAGTGTTGAAATATTGTAATTGCAAAGAGTATTCTATATATTATTGATGTATTATTCATTAGATCAATCCCCTTTTGTGGGTTGATCATGTCAGGTATTGTAAATGACCAAATCCCCTTTTGCAGATTGGCCAAACCCTAATTGTAATATGCATAATGAGAAGTCGACCCCCATAATTAATCAAAGTGGTTATAACCACCTAGAAGGAGAAGTCAGCCCTGCCAGTGAAAAGACACATCCTTTTAGCGCCTNTTGTTCACTCACTCACTTGTTCATCAGAGTGCAAGTTTGGAGCTACAGTTGGAGAAGGAACGGAGAGAGAGGTGCATACTTGGGAGAGGACTTTCTGTATTGTTTGGTTTATTCTCTTGGCATTGTATTAGCTATCTATATTAAGGAAGTTTTTGTTGGGTTTTCCCCCCCATGAGGGTTTCCCAGGATAAATGATGTGTCTCTTGTGATTTTGTATTTCTCAGTGATCCTATCTATGCTATGGTTATCTAGTGAATTAAAAGGAAACCTAATAATATCATAAACTCTAACATATAAATTCCATATACACATAACCACTCTCAAATTCATATACACATGGACTAATTTCTAGGATTGTGGAAGGTAAAAAGTTGTTTGGAAAACCACTAATAAGACCTTTGCAAATAGCTCTCAAAACCAAATAAGGTATGCAATAGAGTTAATGTAAGTTAGTGGATAAATAAATGGGTTCTCATTTTTTGACCATTGTAATGAATATAGCCATGGCACTTATACAAATAAGACATGTCGACATTTATCAGAGAGTAGTTATGTTAGTTGAAAATCCAAAAAGTTGGTAATTGAATGTAGTGTACATAGGGAGGTACCCAAGGGGAATACTATTAGATAGGTGGCCACATAGTGTGAAAACAATAATTGTAAGAAGGTTTACTAGAAGCTTCCTAAGAGATTAGATAGAACTATATAACGAAGTAGAAGTAATGTAATGAAATGTATTGTGAAGTATATTGTAATTGTAGCAAGC
>ML804856.1:205103-239532 GCA_009831015.1 Picea engelmannii | reverse complement strand
TTCTTTATGCTTGAGTTCTCTTTAAACATGATTAAAGGAAATTTCTTCGAAATCACCTCTCAATACATGTACTCTGTTCATAATAGGCCTTAAGACCATATTAGTGATATTTCTCTTTCCATTTAACTAGTCAACTACTAGCTTAGAATCACTTGGAATTTGGATCATTTTAACCTTGTGTTCCAGCGCAATCTTCAGCAGAATCCAAAGTGAAAATAGATTACCTTTATTATTAGAGCCAATTGCTACACCATACTTTGTAGTAAAGTGATGAGAGTTATTTAGAAAGAGAATGGACCATGCACCACACTCACCTAGTGAGCCCTAGCTTGATCCATCGAAGAAGCTCCATTCCTTTGAAACATATATAAAAGGGGCTTGGAGTTTCCTTGAAACAGATTGCTTAAGAGACTTCCTTCCCATCAAAAGAGACTCTAATCTAATGAGATAGTCTGCCCAAATTCAGCTCCATACCTTCGAAGATCAATATATTTTTGGAGAGTCAAAATCCTCACAAAGCATAACATGGCACAGATTTAAAAGAAAAACATTTTTGCAAGCAACCAACCTTCAAAGCAATCTAAGAGAGTAGGATTGGCCCAATGATTTTGTATATTAAATATTTGAAACAAATCTTTCCATACAACTTTGGAAAAAGAGGAATGGACAAAAAGATGATCTACTCATTCGTTGTCCTTTTTTCACAGGTAACACCATCCCAGACCGATCCAATTCCTTCATTGACCATTGTCCCACGTTAAAATTTTATTTGGAAATGCCAGCCACATAAAAATTCTGAATTTTAAAGGACAAGGTAACTTCCATGTTACCTTCCACCATCATTGCTTTTCCATTGCTACAATCTCTCTTATTTTAGAAATATAACCAAGCATGCAGTTAGAGTCCTTGTTGTAGCATTTATAGACCAACAAAGTTCATCATCTCGGTTTGAAAGACAAATGGAATTTTGTTTAAGAGAATCACTATAGTGGTTAAATTTCTTTGCCAACTCGAGCCACATTCCCAAGTCTTTAGATGACTTCTAGATTTGTATGCCTTCACGATGCATCTCTTCCCTTGAAGCATAAACTAGAGTAGTTATACCATTTTTATGAAGGTACAACCTTAGAGGCTCTGGGAGTCTATAATTTTCCCCACAAGCGATCTGAGGGTCCTCACCGATTTTCACTAGAGTGCCCTTTCGAATATTCCAAGCAACCCACAAGATGATTATATAATAGGATTTAACTATTCCTTTCCATACATTTGAACCACCTCTAAAATACTTAAATCTTTAGATATCAATACCTTCCCTCGCAATCCTTTGTTAAACAACATTCACGAAAGAGTCTTGGTTGCTAAAGCCTATCCAAAGATATGTGATTTTTGTAAACCTCATCCATCATATTCCTTTAAAGTAGCAATTCTTGACCACTTGACAAGGGATATACCCTGCCTTTCCTTGTTGCTTGACCAAAGAAAGTTATAGAACGTATTTTGAATCCTTTCAATAGTTCTCTTTGGAACGTAAGCAATGGAAAACCAATAGACGAGTATAGTCTCAAGAACATACTTAACCAATACCAACCTTCCTCCCCTTGACAACCATCTATGATACCAACAATTAATTCAGTCCTCAATATTTTTGATCAACCATGATAACCAATCCCCTTTTTTATAGTTATTTGGTTTTAAAAAGAACCCCAAGTACTTGAATCCAGTATCAAGGGGATCCATCCTCATTGGAAAAATTTGAGCCATGTTTCTCTTCATATTATCACTCAGATTGTTATATAAGATATATGATTTATTCAAGTTTAGTTCCATCCTTGTCAACTTGCATAAGGAATCAAGGACAATGCTAAGGTATCTTAATTCCCTAAGAGTTCCTCTCCCAAAGAGAAGAATGGCATTGACAAACAAAAAGTGTGTAATAACAACCATACTTGCTATGTTGATCCCTATTAAGAATCCATTTTGATTGGCATCCAAGATTAGTGTGCTTAAAGCTTCTACAACTATAAGAAACAAAAAGGGTGCCAATGGACATCCCTGCATGAGGCCCTAAGTTGCCCTGGAAAATTGTGACGGTGAACCATTGACCAATGTAAAAAAATAGACTAATTCCAGAAACCCCATAACCCAACTAACATATTGTAGATTCATGCTTGTTTGTAAAACCACGAATCTCAAGAAGATCCAATTGACTTTATCATATGCCTTGTAGAGATGAATCTTCATTATCACCGCTACTTGCTTCCCTCCTTTAATTGAATGGAAACTTTCATGTGTTGTCCCAACCGCATCATGAATCTACCTATTAAAAAGAAATCCAAACTGTTCATCTTAAATTACTTAAGATAGAGCTTGTTTAAGTCTATTAGCAATAATCTTTGAAACAATCTTATACACTGAATTGCAAAGTGAAATCGACCTAAAGTCCTTGAGGGTGATCAAATTGTTCTTCTTGGGTATCAAATCTATAAACATTGCATTCAAGGCCCCCAACATTTTTTTGAATTTCTTTGACTCCTCAACAAACCTAAGAAGATTGGCGTCCAACAGATATAGAAGCCCAAATAAAACTTGACGGTCTAGGGCTTTTATCCTTTTTAAAAGAAGACAAACTTTTAGTTCCTCCTTTGGAACACCTACTACCAATCCAACATTTAATTTTTCGTCAAAGAGTCTAGGTAACAACTTGATCACCTTCATTATCTTACCAATATTAGAGGCCCCATTATCTTTAAACAAATTTTGAAAGTGTTTTTTTCCTGTTGATGCCAAATCCTGGATTGAAGAAACCCTCATACCATCCTCCCTTTCCAATTCCCAAATTGTATTGAAGTTTTTCTGATACAAAACATACTTGTGGAATAACTTGGTATTGTTGTCGCCCTCCAAAATCCAAATGGATCGATTCTTAATCCTCCACTTGGTATCTTCTAAGTCCAACAAAACCCTCTTTTTGTTCTATAAGTCCCGTAGTTGTTGTATGTCTTCCTTTGAAAAGATACCACTATAATTTTGATCAAAGATAACCTCTATGGTTTCCTCCACGTCCTTCAACTCATTTTGATTTTCTAATCGTTTATCCTTAGCCCACGATATTGTCAATTTTTTTATCCTGATCAAATTGTTAGAGAATTGACACATCACAGAGGAACCAACATCGTAGTCAAACTTTCTCCAATTCTTTTCGAAATGAGATATGAAACTCTCATCCTGAAGCCAAGCATGAATAAATGTAAAGGGAGAAGGGGTTTTCTGATACAACTCTTCAAACTGTAAGAAAATAGGCAATGATAAAAAATCCCTCCCGAACCAACCCAAGTTTTATACTTGCCAGCGTCCTTTAGAAACTTTTCAGCTACAAGGAATAGATCTAGTCTCTTTGCAATCCCATCCCTAACTCTTCTGGAATTCCATGAGGTCGAGATCACTTTGTGAGGCTCAACATCCACTGGGTTAAGGTCTTTGAAAGGATTAGAGAAATAATTAGCAAGAGGTTTTGTCCTTACTCTTTCACCCTAACATTCCTTTGCATTTAATGTCAAATTCATATCACTTCCAAGAATCAAATTGTCTCCTTCTAAAAAATTTTGATTGATGGAAATACATTGATTGATGCAAAGAGGTCAACATAGTAGAAAAATATCATGCATTATACTCTACATAAGGAGGCTCAAAAGTAGATATTTTGTTGTTTTTTGCATAGATTGTTGCCTACTGTGCATCTCAACTGAACTCCATGTATCCATTCTTTGGATAAAAATGAAAAAAACACATGTTGATGTTATTGCAGCTGCCAGCTTAATATTTAACCTTTTTATTGGTTTCTAAGTAGTGACCAACATGCAAAAACTAGAAAATTACAGTTGTGAGTTTCTTATGAGAATTGTGAATTACAATTTTTTATGTAAGAGCTTAGCCTACCATGATCTTTATTATACAAATCTCCCAAATGGTGGATAAATGAATTGGATTTAGGTTTATATTCCCTCCCCATTCTGAAAAATGTGATTAGGCCTTTCTACCACAACCCATAGTATATATTTTACTTCTATCATCTACTCATCCTTACTAACAACTTTGTTAGCAATGACTACATAGAGATAACTCGTAATAGAGAAGCCTCAATAATTATTTATACTTGCTCATAGTTTGAGAAGGATTTTAGAATTCTCATATACACCAATTCATTAAATTGTAGAGTGTTCGAAATCATTTGATTCCAATTTCATAGATGGTTGTACATAATCATATACAAAAATCTCATCAAAGTAAGTTTAGCAGGGAGTCCCAATGTATAGTTGGAACCCAACTAGAATTCTTCAATACGATCAAAAGCTCTTCAAGCATAATTTGATTGTTAACAGGGCTCAAATGGAACCCATCGCTGCAAATAATTTAGAAAACCATGTATATTAACATAAAATATTAAGGTTATTGCATGCAAAGTTAAGAGTAGAACAAATGTTCCTAATTATATTTTTAGTTGAAACTATGATATCAAGACCCAGGTAACAATGTGTGAAGCTAAGGAATCCCCAAGTTTTTTTGTAGAAAACAAAGGGTAGTTAGATCACCCTTGCACTAGATTAGGATACAACTTGGTTCATTTTAAAAGCACCAACAATTTTTAACATCAGAGTGAAATACCAAATACCAAATTGTCCTACCCCAATTGTTGTGACCATGTTACACTCGGTTTGTAAGTCCTTTTACATGAAGTGTAATGTTTATATAGTTAATCAATAAAACGTTGTGTAGAGGTAATTTTTAACTAAATAGGTACCTACATAAGGGGATCAAGAACATATGATTTAGATGGGTTGCCCATATTTACAATTGTCACAAATTTTGGTATTGTTCCACTTTTTTTCTTTTGAAAGTGTTTCGTACAACCAATATGTAGAGGAAATCAAAGAATTATACACCCTACATAAGATGGATATTTTTGACATAAAAAGAGATAGCTTGCATCACTAACCATATTCTTTGGCTTTTAGAGAAAACATTTACACATTTCACAAATTAAAAATGTGTTAAAATATCCTAATCTAACTATCAATTAATCCCATGTAAGGTTTTGAATAATGTAAATAATGACTTGGAGGTATTGCTACCAAATTAAAATTTGTGTGTGTGTGTGTGTGTGTGTGTATATATATATATATATATATATATTATGTCTGGCGGAATCAACAACTAGTTGGGCACCTACTCGCGTTACATGTGGTGGTGTTATCCAACTGCTACGACTATAACCTCTAGGTGTGCCCACGATGCCCCTTACGTGGCACATAGGATAAGTCAGGGGGATTTGAACTCGAAACCACATGGAACTTCATATCACTTCATATTCACAACACTTGCCAATTGAGCTACCCCCGGGGGGCTTGTATATTTTAATTTGATTTGAAAGATTTAACAAACAAAATGTAACTATGTTAAGTAAACAATTCATCATTTAAAATGAATGACATAAAGTATAGTTGATAATACACTGAGCTTAAACAACATCAAAATAAATTAATGATCAAATCGAATGTCAAATTTGAAGTGAAATTTCAAGTTGATTGGATGGTAAAGAAGAGGTGAAGATCAATGGTGATTATGGATTGCAGAGGAGGATTTGTTCATGTTTTAATAGTGTAATGATTCTTTGTCCATAAACCACTATACACATGTGGGATAATTTATGGGATCGTAGAAGCTGGAAAGTTGTTTCGAAAACCACTAATAAGGCCTCCATAAACCAATCTAAAATCCATATACACATAACCACTCTCAAATCCATATACACATGTACTAATTTCTAGGATTGTCGAAGGTGAAAAGTTGTTTGGAAAACCACTAGTAAGACCTTTGCAAATAGCTCTCGAAACCAAATAAGGTATGCAATAGAGCTAATGTTAGTTAGTGGATAAATAAATGGGTTCTCATTTTTTGACCATTGCAATGAATATAACCACGACACTTATACAAATAAGACATGTCAACATTTATCACATAGTAGTTATGTTAGTTGAAAATCCAAAAAGTTGGTAATTGAATGTAGTGTACATAGGAAGGTACCCAATGGGGATAATATTAGATAGGTGGCCACATAGTGTGAAAACAATAATTGTAAGAAGGTTTACTAGAAGGTTCCTAAGATATTATATAGAACTATATAAAGAAGTAGAAGTAATGTAATGAAATGTATTGTGAAGTATATTGCAATTGTACCAAGCATTTCTTGTGGAGTGATTTCCTCCCTTGAGGTATAATTAATTGTGTTACCCTACCTCAAGGGTTTTCTTGACATTCTTGTGTTCATTGTGTGAATCTTTTGTTCTTAAATTAATATATATATTCTATTTTCAGATCTATTAAATACACAACAATTGATATCAAAGCTCTTTCTTGGGCCAAAAAAAGGAAGACTATTTTTTTTAAGAGGGGATATTATGAAAGTGTGTAAACTATACAAATAAGTTAAGGTAGATTTACCCATGCTAACACTTCTGTGTAATAAATCTACCAAAGGAGATCTATTATAGGAATAGCCTAAGGCACATCGGTCACAATTTCCACTGCCCAATAACTAGTTTTGATCCTTTGGAAAAGAATAACCAATTACATCAAAAGTGATGATCAACACAACCAAAATTACACCTGTGACCCAAGTTAATTTACAAGGTTTTTTTAATCCACCTATGAGATAAACACAAAATATGTGTAGGATCATCATTAGAACCATCATACTTGTCGACCATCGATGAATTGATCGGATCAACCAACCATCTCTAGTTCTAGCTTTGGCTTTGACTTTGGCTCTCAGCTATCTCTTGGCTCTAACTTTGGCTTCTTGCACTTACAAGGTGCAAAAAAGTTATAAAACCATTGATCTAATTATTTTTTTGGATTTAAACTCAAACACTAAAGAGGAATCACTCTCAATTTTTGCAAAATGAGTTTTCCAATTAAGTGTGCATTCTCGTTGATTGAACCATTTTTTTTGTATTTATCTACTATTAAAATCTGCTAAAGTTAAATGCTTGTGCAAAGAAAAAATTGCAGTGGAAATCTTTGCTACAAACTACGAATTACTGTGCAAAATTTCAAAACAGAGACAAACTCAACAACAAGATAGGAAACACATTCACGTCAACTCCCACACATATTTTGAACAAGAGAAAAACCGTTTCAACATTAAAAAACCTCCAAAATTTGATTAATAAGAGGACTAATTACAAAGGTTAGTTCTTCCTTGCCACTAGTATCAACAACAATATTTAAATGTTTTATTTCAATGTGCTTCCTCTTATCACTGTGACCTTCATCCTCTTCCTTTCCCCTTGCTTTTCCCTCCTTTGGTCCTTCAAAATTACAAGACAATGGATTATTGTTTTCCCCTCACTCTTTATACTTTTTCCCATTGTTCTCCTCTTAGGTGTCACTAGTTACAAGTCCCTACAAGAGGCAATTACACCTTGGCATACATTATTTTCTCATCTTCCCACCTTCCAACTCCACTTGCCTCTTCTAGGGTTTGAAAATTGCACCCATGAATTATTCCCTTTACTAGCAATATTGTTTTTCCAATTCAAAATAAGATTGCGTTCTTTTTGTTTTGGGACCATTGAAAATAATGTGGTGTCCACATGCAATTGGAAGGATTTTCAACAAGATCCTTTAGGAATCAAGAATCTTGGAGTCGAAAGTTCCTTGAACCTGAATTTCCATTTATTAACTTGTACTCTAGATCAAGTGTGTCATCATCAATGTTTCCCCATTTCCCTATTTTCACATTATTATAATTCCTTTTCATGAACTAATAATATTATTAGAGTTATTCGAATGGTGAATTATGCATGGGTGAGCTATTAGCTAGTGGAATGCTTATAAATAGAGGGAATTCTATGGGTCGTGAGGGAGAAGGAATGAAATATACAACAAAAACTCTATCAAACTTAGCCATAAATTCCTTGAATTAGTTAAAATCTGAGAATAGAATTGTGTTATGGTATGAATCCGTTCATAAGTGGATTTGTAGCCTTCATGATGAGTTTATTGGGTGGAGGATCCACCATTGACATATGTTTTGCTTTCTAAATTTAGTTAGGACAATGGTTGTGGACCCACACAACTCAATGGTTTTAGGGAAATAATTTTTTCTCAAGTATGGCTAGAAGAAAACTAGTTGGCACCAAGAGAGTTGGCCATGGCAAGAAGCTAAGGGTTGGAATTTCCTTGGAACTATCAAAACGACATTTTGGGGCAGGTATAATGAGTTTGTTTATAAAATATTTATTTTTGTTCTTCCTTTGGTTAATTTTGTTCCTAAATATATATCGATTGAATTGATATATTGTCATGGTACTAACATGGATATTGGTATGACAAATCTATTGTGTATGTGTTTAACTATTCCTAGTTACAAAGAAAATAAGGGGCCTTGGATGTTGAAAAATTGTCATTGCAGAGATATGGTCACTAAAACATGCAAAGGAAACATAAGCACTATGAGATGAGCATGGCAAGAGATAACTTGTAGTGCATTCCATTAAGATAATCGAATCAAGACTTTGCATTTTCTTAAAATGATAATGATAGTTAATTTTTCTCTTAACCAAAAATATTTAAAGGATGTTTACCAAATGTTTGGCAAAATCCTTGAATGTAAAATGTGGATTTCATTTGAGGAAAATTGAAAAAGAAATTATGAATTCTTAATTGTTAATATGCTTATGAATTAAAGAGTACTTTTGTAGAAAATGATTCCTCCTTCGAATATTGTAAATTTGATTATGATATTTTCATGTATAAAAGTAATTGAAAGTTTGTGGGCGAAGTGTGTATGAAAATATCTAAATGAATGTTATTAAGTTTACATGATTTGTAAATCCTCAAATCAACTTATGTATGATGAAATTGGTTAAAGAAGCCATTGATCTCCCATGGAGAATCAAATAGATTTGGGTTGCTTTCTTCATGTATAGCTAAATCTTGGAGTCGCTTGTCATGTGTTTATATAATAATTGAATGAGTTTTGTATAATTTTGAGCAAATAAGGAACTCTTATTGCTTTTATCTTTCATTTGTTATCAATCTGGTTATGTGGTATTGGCCTAGAAGCATTCTAGTGCAATTAAATTTGTTGAACTGTGTGCTGATGTGATTTTAATAATGCATATAGGTGTTTTTCTTTGGTTTCAGACTAACTTCAAGATGAGTCTGTATTGTGGGCCTATAACCCCCATTTGGAGTCCAAATATAAAGTTTATAGGGCCCAATTTCATGATTGAAGTGATTTCAAGAAAGTATCCTACCTGGAACCTCAATTTTTTTTTTGTTTTTTTCTCTCTGAAAAATTACTAGAAGAGTTATATCCAATGGTGTTGTAGATTGTTGTGTGTAAATTGCTTGTATAAGTGTTTGATGAAATTCTTCAACCAAAAAGTTAAATTCATTAAATAATTGTGTATTAATCGTATTCTTTATTTGGATAGAGATGTTTGCGGAAATAGCTCATGATACTTGGTATTAATCTCATACCTGAATGTGAATTCAATCTGATTATTTCTAAACTAATGAAGTATGTTTGTGTTATGAAAGACTTAAGTCATAAGCCTTGCAAGAGATTTCATGCTAAAAGACCTCAACTATTTGTTTGATTCCTTAAAGATTGCTTGTTACTTGTTTGAAGGAATTAATGAATTAGCATGAACTATACATATACAGAAAGTGTTAGAATTATTCTATTTAATTTATGGTTGTTGGTTACCTTGATAAATTTTAATGGTCAATGAATTAAACACTTTTGATTCCATATACGAATTAGTTTCCATTAATACTTGAATCAGATTATGGATGTTGACTCGGCAAGTGTTTTGGAATTTATTATAGAACTCAGGGTCAACACATGGATGAGCATACAATGAAATAATAATTTCAAGGGCAGATTTGCCTCTTCATTAGTATGCTTAAATCTCTATTTGAAATTCATAGAATGTCTTAGGACCGTTTTGACAAGCAATGTTTAATTATTCTACAAACATGTATAATATCTAATTCTTGTATGATCATGACTTCTTCAAGACCTTTAGTGAAAAATCACATGAGAGCTTGTACTTTGAAATAAAATAATTATTCTACAAACATGTATAATATCTAATTCTTGTATGAACATGACTTCTTCATGACCTTTAGTGAGAAATCACATGACTTCTGTATGATTAAGAATTGGACTATATATTTATATAGTCCCTGCTCTTGTCAATGGAAAGTGTGTACAGAACGAAAGTTTGAAAGGAGTAGTGGCTTCATTGTTTGTGCAGTGAGTGATTTTGGGGATTGAGATAAAGAAGAGAAATTATAAGCTTATTGGATTTCAGTGGCAATATGATTTGTGTGGGTTTTTATGCAATGCATATATGCAGGGATCACATGAATAAGAAAGAAAATTGCAGAGATGCTTGTGATATATTTTGGAATCTTCACTGAAAATGTGGAACTAAACCCAATTTAAAATCTTTAGTGGGGTTTCATGGCGCCAGAGTTGTCATTATCCTAGCATTTTTCAAACAGCCCTTTATGTGGCCTCCTCAATCATGATAGGAACCTGGAATAATATCAGAACTCTGCTAGAAACCACCGTAGGGGGCTTGCAGAATTCATTAGCCCCCCTCTGTAGTGTGATTAGTTTGTGCACCGTCGGGTCCTCTTGCTTAACAGGACCAGAATAAGCTAGGGTTTCCTGATGTCTTGCCTGCCAACAAACAGACAGATTTATCAAATGCCATTAATCCTAATGAAATAGAAAACTTGGCAAGCTACGATAAGCTAGTATACCTGCTTTTTGAGAAAAAACAAATTATAAAACAATTAACTAAGCGAAAGATACCAATTACATAAAATAAAATGGAAATTTTAACAAGTGATACGGGAAAAAGTGATCAAAATCTGAAGCTTAAACTTACGTTGTTGTAATTTACAAAAGTATCATTTCCTTAGATGACCTCTTTTTGGGTCAGAGCTCCAAAACACTTACAATACAGACAACAATAAACCCTATTATAGAGTCAAGAAGTCTCGTAGGATGCAATCCGATTGTCAACTTTTGAATATGTACACTGTTGCACCTATTCATCCATCTTCCTCTTATTGACCTCAATTTCTTTCTTTTTTCAGTTTTATGCCATATAAATTGTTTCTTATGGTACAGGTTTGAAGTTTGAACAATATTCACAATCACTTTTAACTAAACATGGACAATTCTATCATGTTATTCTAATAATTTCGCATTGTAGAAGCCCACAATCCAACTAATGTCAAAAATTTCGAGAATACAAGGAGCTTCCTCCAAACGAAGGTGAGAAACACTGTTCAGTGTCAATTGATTTCCCACAAAAAACAACTGCCAAGAATGATGACACAGGAGGAACCAGCATAGAGAAAATAAGACCTATCTAGAATATTGAGCAGATCATTTCTGCTGAGAATCTACTAGTTACACAATCCGTGTCTCCAAAGAAAGCCAACCTCAACCAAAAATATGTCTTTTGTCATAAGGGAATAACCACAATAACACTACCCGAGTAAAAAATTTCTCAGGCAACTTCTTAGAACACAGCTAGAAGTGCCGGGCCATATTTCTCAGGAATCATATTTACCCTTCGAGATAAAAGATCCAAAATTCAAGTGTCGTGCTCAAGAAATGCAATATATGTATGTATTTGTGTATGTCTATCAATCCATCTGGCTATCTATGACACAAGCAAAACATAAAATGATGAAAACATTGAATGAATAATGATGCAGAGGAATTTTCATTACTACTGGCCAACAATAGCATAACATACAGCTGTGATAATTATAACAATGTTTTAAGATGCATGCACAATGTAAAGCCTCTTAGACATCAAAAACTACCATGTTGGAGCTTTTGTTTGCCTACAGGCACATACACTTGCTAGGTGTTACTGAACCTCGATCTACAAGTACAAGTAATACCTGTTAGGATATTTAGACATTTAGGAGTTAGTTAATATCAACTTGGTCTAATGTATCTTTAAGTAAAGTGTGTTTTTTTAGTATGCATTGTAGTTATCTAATCCAACAGACACAATTATATTCTAGACATAAAATGATCCGATGTTCATTTTCTCTTCGATACCAACAGTTATATTGATATGTGGCTTAGCACTTGATTGGTCCATATTTCTATTTAAAGAGAGCATGGAGGGTCATTTGTTGATAATCAATTGTGAAAACTCATGTAAATTTTATTTTATTCTTCCATTAATATATTGCCTCAAGTGGCTGCATTCACTAGTGTTAGGGATTGTATCCCTCTCTAAGGGTTTTAACCGAATAATACATTGGTGTACCGATCTTTGATTTGTTTGTGTGAGTGGTTTCCTTAAAGTGTTCAACCTGTGTGGAAATACCTTGTTTATCGAACATGGTATTAGAGCTCCTATGAAGACCTGCTACCATTGTTGATCAAGATTATGAACCTATGTCACTACATGCATCAAAGGACTTCTGTATTCGGTTGTTTCTGAGCATTTTTGGGCCGAAAGAACCATTCCAGTGTGTCTGGATCGTTGTTTTTAGTTGCAAACCTTTTTCATTTCACTCAAAAAGGTTTTCGTTTGCCCAAGATACAATCATTTTTATCGGATCCGAAGGTACACAATTTCATTTCAGTTTTTAAATCTCTTTATACTGTTTTAATATTTCATTTTGGTTTTTCTGTTTATATTTCCAGTTTACTCCCTTTTTGGTCTACATATGCTCTTTATCATGCATCTTGTACGATCTCGGCAAATCAAAAAGATGGAAAGTGTTTTTGTTTCTGCATATGCTCTTTATCATGGACTTTTTGCCATCTCGACAAATCATAAACAAAGAAAAAACATGCATTTTCCGGGTAGACTATCCAATATCTAGCCCTGAGCCTATAAGGTTTTAGATTTTTTGAAAACAAAAATCCACTTGCTTCTCTGTGCACCCATGTTGAAGTTTTTTGCAAGCAAAAACAAAAGTTTCTAGGGTAAGCATACACTTCGAGGCAAGGAGTAAAAAAAAAATTCTTCTCCTTTCTAATATTTGTTATATTTTTTGCAATAGCTCACTTGGCTAAAAGTTACTTTATTAAATTAAAACTCTTGACTTCAAGTCTTTTTTTCATCAAATTGATTTTTAAAAAAGTTCATGCAACTTTAAATTATACATAACTTTATTGTAAAGTGCATTTCACTTAAATTATAAAAGTGAATCACTCATAAAGTAACTTAAATGTTTTTTTTAAGTTAATGTTTGCATGCAACTTTAAGTTATAACGTAACTTCATTGTAAAAGTGATTCTCACTTATTTTATAAAAATGAGTCACTTATATTATAAAAGTAGTTTATTTGTAAAAGTGGGCTTATAGGGAAAGTTAGAAAATGAAACAATTTTTTTTACTCGGTGACCTCATTGTGTAGCTAAATACCACATTGATCAACCTCCACCTGCCATGTGGCACCTTGGTTATTTTTTATGTTTTTCTTCAAAAGGGCATAACTTTGGCATCTGGAGTCCATTTTTACTACCGCTTTTTTAATTGCCCATTTTTTTAGAGCTTTCCATCTGGACAATCAATTAATGCTTTTGAAGCCATCTTACCTACATATTGTAATATGGTTAGTCCAAGTGATCTCTTGCTTATGAGTTCAAACTACTTCTCATGGAAACCCCATATGGAGGATATGTTACAAAGTAGGAGAGTTTACTTGGTTATTTTGGGAACATAAATTGCCCCTCTTAATGCATTAAAGAAAGCCAAATGGGATAATAAAAATGACGAAGCACGTGGATTAATCAGAATGTCCATCTCTAGTGATCTTCAATTTCACCTTCAAGGAATTGAAACCCCAGATGCAACATGGCAAAAGATGGATATTGTGTTTGATAAACACAATGAGATTTGATCCCACCAGCTCGAAAACCAATTGATTGCCTTAAATCCCAGTGATTTCTCTTGCATTGAAGATTTTCTATCTAAGTTCAAAACATTTAGACTTTACCTGTAGAATGTATGATAAACGAGACAGATGACCAACTTATATATGCTATTCTTGCTAAGCTTGGAACTGCCTATTTTATTTTTGTATTTACTTTTCACTCCACCAAAAAAGATCTTATTAGTCTAGGGACTACTTACAAAATTCCCTCTCTTGAAGCTTTTTGTGATTCTTTGATTAGAGAGTGAGATAAGCTCTCTTATCTTGGAGTGATTAGCATTGAAGGTACATATACCAAAGCCTTAGTGGTCCAATAGAAGAATAAAACCAAGAATCCGAGAAGCAACATCCTCGCAACAACAAATGAAACAAGGGTCCCAAACCCTCTCACCAAACTCCTACTCCCAATGGTGATAAATGAACTAAATCAAAAGGCAATAAGACTTAGAGACATTGCAATTTTTGTAGGAAATATATCTGGAGTCTAAATGTTTCAAGAAGATGGAAGCCTTAGAAGCAACGATGAACAAACATAACATCAATCTTGATTCTTCTTCTTCTAACTCTTCTTCTCAAGGACATGCACTTTCTGCTTTTGTTTTTTCCTTCAATGCAACATCTACTTCTTCTTTTAATGAGTGGCTTATTGATTATGGAGCATCTTATCATATGGGTAATGACAAAACCATCTTTTCTACTCTTAACAAATGTAACACCAAACACATATTTGTTGATGATGATAGATCTCTTAGTATTGTAGGGTCTGGAACAATTCAGCTAGATGATGGTCATTTTAATGATGTATTATGTGTTCCAAGTCTTTTCTGCAACCTTCTATTAGTGTATCAAATCACTCATTCATGTGAAGGTAAGACAATAGAATTTTCACCTCATTGAGTTGTAATCAAGGATTTAAAGATCCTAAGCATGTCCTAGCAACTAGAATTGTTGATGATATTACCTAGTTGTACAAAATTGACAACTTTGGGTCATCATCTATTCCATTAGTTTTTATTGTTCATAGCAATGACTTGAGAAAACTTTGGCATGAGCGATTTGGTCATCTAAACCATCGCTCATTGCAACAACTATGTAATCAAAATATGGTCCCTAGTCTTCCTCTTGTTCCTTACAAATATGGTGTTTGTTCTCATTGTGTTCTCAACAAACATCATCAAGATAGTTTTCATAAGCGTGACACTTGGCACACTTCGATCCACTTGCACCTTGTTCATAGTGATTTGTGTGGTCCACATCCTTCTACTTCTTTCTCTAGGTTCAAGTGTTTCTTAACTTCATTGATGACATCTCCAAACACACTTGGGTTTATTTCTTAAAACTTAAGAATGCAGCTTTTGACATGTTTTTGGCCTACAAGGTCATTGTAAAAAAGCAATATGGACATCAACTTCAGAAGTTAAGAACAGATAATGGAGGCAAATATGTTAACACCAAATCTACAACTTACTACTTTGCATGGGGCATTCATATGCAACATATTGTTCCATATACACCAAAACAAAATGGTGTTGTTGAGAAAGAATTGCATATTAAAGGAAATGGCAAATTGTATGATTCAACCTAAGGGATTAAGTCCTCCTTTTGGGAGGAAGCCATTAATTGTGCTAATTACATAGTAAATCACACTCCCACAAAGGTTTTAAAAGATATAACATTGAAATAAGCATAAAGTAAAATTAAACCAAATGTAAGTCACTTTTGTGTGTTTGGTAGTGAAGCGTGGGCTCACATTCCTAGTGAGAAAAGGAAAGAATTACAACATAAGAGTGAGAAGGGAATTTTTGTTGGATATTCTGAAGATGTAAAAGGTTATAGACTTCTTCAACCTCATTCCAATGAAATTAATCTTATGAGAGATGTTAAGTTTGATGAAGGTCTCTTGGCCTGCGAGCCTAATTCGATGTTTCGGCCATCTTTGGCTCATGAGACATCTTCAACAATTGTGCCATCTTCTATTCTCAATTTTTTTGTTAGTTCTCCTATTATGGTTTCTTCTTCAAATAATGATAGTGAAGATGAAAATCCACCTCCGCCTACTCACCTTCCTCTAGTTGGGTTCATACAACACAAGAAGTGGTTGGTGATCTTACCGGTGATCATTTAGATCAACATTAATGTTCACAGTTCCAATGAACCTCCTCTCTTTTGGCTTAAGTTTTAGAGACTTTGTTAGATTTTGAACACACCGTAGGTCTGGGCTAGGTTCTCAACAACATACACAGAAATCACACATTTTGAACTGTGAACATAAACACGCTAAGATGTCTAACAACTTAACACGGCGGAAAATAAGCCAACAATTGAATCATACACAATACAAAGGAATTGATGCCCAAATAACTTGTTCTTCATTCAATACAATCTTAGAACATTGGGTTCTCCTACCAGGGAAAATGACCCAATCTTACACAGAAAGAAAACACTAAAATACAAGGGTACACTTACACAGAAAACCCTTGTCCTTTGCAGAAACTCTCTTCGGTTTCTGTGATCAATTATTCCCATTGTATTAAGGTCAAACTTCATCCTTTACACAAGCTGAAACCTTTCTCTGTTGTTGGTCACCTGAGTAGGCCTTCACGATCTCTCTCCAGCCCTCAAAACTACCCTCTCAGCTAACTGTCCGAGCCATAGAAATTGTCCCAAGACTATTGTTGATTGTACCAACCCTAAAGGACTATCCCATAATCTATGGTTGACTGTACTAGCCGTTTTCCTTGCAAGTCGAGCCTCCTAGACTTAGTGACTGCCCTTCTCCTTGCAGGTCGAGCCTCCAAAACACCTGCGACTGCTCTTTTCTAGCAGGTCAAGCCTCCAAAAACTCCATGGATTGAGGCTCCCTTTGTTTGGCTGGGTCTAGGCCCTACTCGACCCTCCTCTCCAAGCTACCTGCCCAAGAATACCCTGTTGCACTTGATGCAGGTCTGCACAAACACTTGGCTTCCTTCTTTACCACGGGCCTTACTCAGACCTTCTCCATGCCTCAACCCTACACAACCTCAGCTCCACTCACAAATTTAGAGTGAAATGTCACTTTCACTTGTTATGTGTTACTCTCTCACAAAGTTCTCTTTTTATACAAATCTAAAGGTTGAGTTAGAAGCCCCTAAATTAACTTAGGCGCCCTCTCCACAAACTCAATAATAAATTAGACTTGTTTAATCTTTCAATGGGTGCGAAACCCCATCAACCAACCACACGGCCCATCAACAAACCCACAAATCCCATCAACAAGCCCACAAAGCCCCACACCTCACACAAAGGATTTTTACAAGGAAAAATTGTAATGTGAGTGTCAAGAATGGCTCCCACATGCCCGACACTTAGGTTGATGTGGGAATACCTCTGGATGCTACAAAAACATCAACAGACTCATGATCCAAAAACATTTGCAGAAGCTTTTGGCCATCCAAATTGGAGAAATGAAGGGAAAACATCATTCCTTAATGGTGAATGATACTTGGGATCTTGTACCTCTTTTGAAAGGCAAAAAACATGTTAGATGTAAATGGGTGTATAGAATTAAGTATGCATTATATGGAAGTATTGGATTAGGGACCGATTAGTTGCCAAAGGATTTTCTTAAGTAGAAGGGATTGACTATAATGAAACATTTTCCCCCATTGCCAAAATGAATTCCATCAACCTTGTTCTAGCCCTTCCTGCTTCATATAAATGGGAGGTCCATCAAATGGATGTTAAATCTACCTTCTTGCATGGAGATTTGCAAGAAGAAATTTACATGGAACAACCTCGTAGCTATGTTCAAAATAACTCCAGCCTTTTTTTCTACTTTAAGAAATCTTTCTATGGCCTTAAGCAAACTTTTCGAGCTTGGTATGTTGAAATGGATAGCTTTCTTCTTGACACCGACTTTTATACATGTCATTTTTCTGCCAATGTCTATACCAAGAAAGTAGGTAACCATCTCACACTACTTGTTCTTTATGTTGATGACCTTAGACTCACTAGTAGTGACCCCAACTTTTTAACCCGTGTGAAATCCATCCTTAAGAAGAATTTTGAAATGACAGACTTAGGACAATTTGCATTATTTTCTTGGCCTCCAAGTCTTGCAAACCAAGGAAGGAGTTTCCCTCCCCAATCTAAGTATGCACATGACCTTTGTTGCTTTCACGTGGAAGATTGTAAACCAGCAACATCCCCCTTCCAATTTGGAGTCAAAATTGTTGACACATGTACTACAATGCAGATGCCACTTTGTACCATTAATTAGTTGGTATCCCTTTGTATTTGACTCATACCTATCTTGATATTTCCTTTGTTCTTGGTCTTGTTGCTTGGTATATGCAAACAACCCATGAGAACCATTGGAAAGTAACAAAAAACACACTTCAATATATCTGGGATATGGTTCAATTTTGGATACATTATAGTTCATGGGGGGCTCGTTTGTTGGTTGGTTTCACTAATTCCAATTAGGTTGGTGACCCTTATGATCGGAGGTATATTGCAGGTTATGTTTTCAATCTTGATTCGGAACCTATCACTTGGGTTTGTAAGAAGCAACATGTCCTTGCTCTTTCTTCAACAGAGGTAGAGTATCTAGTAGTAGTTAGTGCAAGCCAAGAAGCTCCTCGGCTTCGATACATCCTTTCAGAGTTTGGATTCCAGTAACAACATCCAACCACACTTTGGTGTGATAATCAAAATGCCATTCAACTCGCCAAAGATCCAATTCAACATCGACGTAGCAACCACATTGAGATACACATGCATTTCATCAAAAAGATTATTCAGGATCGTGTTCTGGAACTGCACTATTTCCCTACATATGATCAAGTTGAAAACATTTTCACAAAGTCTCTTATAGAAGCACACTTTTCCAAACTTCGATCTATGTTAGGAGTTTAGGAATTTTTCATTAAGGGGGATAGGCTCTAATGCCTCCTTTCTTCTCCTATTGTGTCACCTTTGTAAATCCTTCAATTCTATCCCGAGTTGTTTTTAAGGGGGGTGTTAGGATATTTAGACACTTAGGAGTCAGTTAAGATCAACTTGGTCTAATATGTCTTTAGGTGAAATTCACTTCTTTAGTATGCACTGTAATTATCTAATCTGACGGTCACGATTATATTTTAAATATAAAATGATCCAACAATTCACCTTCTCCTCGATACTAACGACTATATTGATTTGTGGCTTAACACAAGATTGGTCCATGATCCCTATTTAAAGAGCAAGGAGGGTCATTTATTGATGATTGATTGTGAGAAACTCATATGTAAATTATTTTTCTTTTGCATTAATATATTGCCTCAAGTGGTCGCGTTGGTTGGGGCCGTGGATTGTTTCCCTCTCTAAGGGTTTTAACCATGTAATACATTGGTGTACTAATATTTGATTTGTTTGTGTGAGCAATTTACCTTAAGGTGTTCAACCTGTGTGGAAATACCTTGTTTATTGAACATTACCCTTCTTTTACCAATATGAAAGAGCAAGCTCATCAATTTCATAAAGATTCGTCATAAGGAAGAAGCTTTTAAGTCTCACCTCAATATCTATATGTAATAATTCTATCTGTAATAAGACATCTACAAATTTTGTGCACACTACAGCACATCTTGCATACTACAACCAAATGAAACGCAAAAGCACGCACTTCTATTAACAAGCTAAATGAGGTAAAAATAAACAATCAACAAATTAAATGTATGAGAACCATTAATCCAATACATGACTATGCATACAATCAATATGCAAGTATATTCATTATATGCAAAATGTAAAAAATACTTTATCAACAAAACAAAAAAATGCAATTGAACAATTAATCAAGTTGAAATAATAAAAATTATAAGCACCTATGTTTTGAAAAATAAACTTACAAAGAAAGCAACTATATTAAAGAGAAAAATATATCTTACAAACAAAAAGCCAAAAAGGAAGGAGAATCAATGCAGATTGTACCACAAAGAAAACTTTACAGAAGTAGCTATTATAGTCTTCATTATATGATTCAATCACAATGATTCTCAATCCTTCCAAGCACCTAATAGTAGAAGCCATGCAAAACATGTGACCAATGAGGGAAAATACAAGATGTTGTAGAGAGTTCAGTGATCTCAATAGCATGGAGCTTCCAAATTCAATTATATTGATTCCTCTCTTGTCTAAGTCACCCAATTCGGAGCTACAAGTGGTTTGTCAGGAGATAGTGATGTTCGTGCAAGACTTTAGGTATGGCATGGGCTTGGACTGCAAACAAAATGAGAAAAATACAAAGCGTGATGGATGTGTCAATGGAAAAAGACATGTTAAGAAAGCAATAGAACCATTGAAATCATCTAGCAACTAGCAAGCATACGAATGATAGATAGATGGCAAGTTGATGGATGAACAGTGGAAATGGTTTATATCGTCGTCTAGTTAGGCAATCTCATAATGAAAAACACCTATTAGCGTAAAAATCCCCATCTAGAACCCATGGGAATAGTGTCATGCACAAAAACTCTTGATGTATTTAAAAACCCAAACTAGCCCCAAATTTGCAAAAAATCTTAAAGAGATTAATACTAAAATCCAAATTTGGAAATAAAATTCCCCAATACTACACACTTATGTGTTGATTGTTGTCAAGGTTGGAATGAGTGCCATCATTTCCCTTTGGTACTTATTTATTTTGTCGTTGTCTGAACCTCGGTGCCCCTTGATATCCTCACCTATCCGACATTGACTCATCATGAGTTGGCTCATTATAGATTCCACACATGTCATACAATCTCTAAGGGGTTCTCTTCCTTTGTGCCCCTATGTCCTTCCAAGTCTTTGAGATAGTTATTTGTCACAAAGAGGTGTTGCTTACAATCTTTGAGATTATCTTGAATGGCCATCCACTCTAGCTAGCAGGACCAACTTCTACAATGCATCAAGTATGTCAACCTCTTGCATGCTCAATGCTCATTGTCGTCTATTGGAGGTCTTGAATTTCTACCTACATTGCATTCAATTTAAATTGGGTGGCCCCTATTTGGGCCAAAGCAATACATTGTTGATGTCAGAGCTCCATGAGATCCTTAACAAGGCCCATGAAACTTAAGGGGTGTCTATGAGACCCTATAACCCAAAAAATAGAGACAAGCAACAAATAGGTATGTAAATGACATAATGCAAAGAGTAATGCCAAGTAGGGGAGGAGAAGGGAGGATAAATTGAGGAGCATGACATTATGAAGGGGCATGCGATAATACTTTATTTTATGAGCATCCAACACCTATCAAGAGGTTGTGTACCTTGTTGTAATTATGGTATGTGACCTTGACATGTGACCTCCCAACCCAACTTAACAACAACGATGGTTTCTTCTTGAACAACCTCCTTTGAAGGGCACACCAAACTACAAGTGACAAATACGTTAGATGGGTGAATTGAATCTTGGTGGGGGAAATAACAATGCCCCACTATCACTAACCCGACAAGACCCCTTTGACCATTTTAAATACTTTACCTTCATTGTAATTCATGAAATATTAATGTTGTTGGGAATTAAGGACCCTTTCATAATGTTCATGATGAGTCTCAAATTCCCCATTGCCTGTAGATCCTAAATGCCTAGGGACAAGGCTATTTCCAAACTTCTACATAACCAATGAAATTCTACGATGTTGATGTTGAATTTTTAATGATGACTCAAGCACATGTAGTTTCTTTTCAATTTAGCATGAACTTGAACCATAAACAATGCAACAACACAATAGTTGTAGTAACCAAGATCACAAGAAGAATAACCATGCACAAGACACAAGAAGTTATCCTGGCAAAACGCTTCTCAAACAAGGGAAAAACCCAACAATCCTTTGCTATAGAGTCAAGAGAAGATCATCCTCACATCATAAACCCTAGTGCATGTTGGAGTCGCCTTCTTCTAAATAAGTGAGATGTTATATTTAAGCCCAGAAAGCTAGTTTTGGGAGTTCGCTTGTTTCGCAACATTTCCCACTGTCCTTAGTATCCCGATGCGCGAAGTGGCGATAATGGTTTTAAATTTTACCCAGGTTAGTGTCAGGAGTAAGTCACTTTAAACCCTAGTTAAGCACTGTCGGAGTTTCGCAACTCGGTGATCGCTCTCCCAAAAATCAATACCTTCGTAGCTCTGAGTCACAAAGTCATGATATTCATTAATTAAGCATGGATTAATTAAGAGCTTAAGTCAGATCACGAATAATTAACTAAATCGCATCATCGCGATTTCGGGTTTTGGGGGCTCAAAAGCTAGGAGTGAAATCTTTCGATACGACGAATGCCAAAAAAAAGGGGTTTAAAGACTAAAACACACTTAATTAAAGGAGCTAAGTTGGATTAATTGATGCATTAAGCAACCTTTAACACGCACCGTCTACGGAGTAAGTTTAAATGTTTTTACGTTGATTCGTGTTATTACTCGTCAAACATTTATGGCATTTATTTGAACTACGACGAGGTGATAGATAGTAGGATCTCACTTTTACTTCTAAATATTTCTATTAAGCGATTTGACCGTTCTGTTTGCAAGGACACCAGGGGTTTAAATGACCAAGATAAAGAGTTTTTCCTTCATTTTTTCAATTCTCATTTCTATTTGCGCGTAGAGCCATTTTACTAGGTTAACCGTTGTTTGTGATTTTCAAATCTTTTTGACAGGTGGTCCAGTTGCAGGTTTCACTATCATGGTTCCACAAAAAACACCCAAGTCAGCTGCCGAGAGTTCAGGTTAGGGTTCAGACGTTGTTTCCGATACCTCGCCCCGAAGTATTAATTCTATCAAGACATGGTCATACGTTTCCAACATCCTGCAATCCGAGTCGATAAACTATTCAGATGATTCCAGCAACAACGAGAAGGACGATTTATCAAACAAATACAAAATCATCGCTCAAGCAGAGAGGCACAAAATAGCGGCGAGGCCCCAACTTCTTCCCTATTGTGATATGATCAGGTGGGCGCCGGACCATGTGGACATTCCAACCAGGATGATTATCAGCGAATAGAAGGTGATGATTGGTACCTTCCGGACAGAACATTTGCAGGCAATGTATAAACTGTCACCCACGCCGAACCTTACTCACAATGATGAATTCCTAGAAGGCTTCAAGAAGAAGGAGTGCGAGTAGTATGCAAAAATTTTGTTCGATCTGATCAAAGATCGGGTCTCACACCCGACGAAATTCAGGGCTGACTCCAACGGGATCTATTCAATCTCTTCCTTGGAGCCATAGTTCAAGTACATAGCGATGATGACTTGCAGGTTGTATGGGAAGGAAGAAACTACCCATTTTTTCCTCCCATGGGTGCCACTCATTCATATAGTCGCTAAGGGTTTCTCCTTCGACTGGGCCAAACTGTTTTCCGAAAGTCTGACCAGTGGAATTACTGAATATCGAGCACAGAGGGCGAGTAAGAAAACAACTTCGTTCTTTATGCCTGCTTACATCATGGATGCCATCTGCTTCATGAAACCCTTTCCACTGATGAACTGGAGCTGGGCTCCATCTAATATAGAGCCTATTCATGTCTACCACTCGAAGCTTTGGGAGGATAAGGCCAAAGAATTCATCTACGAGATCTTCAACTGGGTAATGGTGCCATTGCATGTCGCCATTTTTGGCCAGCCGCCTCCCAAGATGTCAGATAGCGTCGTGACCAAACTAAGCAGCATGGCAGATTGGTATCTAGAGGCGGAATTTTCGTATATCAGGGTTTTCGGCACCTCTGTCCCTCCATATGCTCTCCCGCTATTCCTACCAAATAAGCTATTGTGTCGTGAGATCGCCAAACAGACTGTGCTCGGTGGAATAAGCAAAGAGATCAAAGGAGTATCAAAAAAGGTATGGCTGCCCTTCCCTATTCATATTGGTGCGTATTCCTTGTTAGATTTTGGCCATGCCAAAGCCGAGGCTATGACTTTAGAAGAAATGAAGCTAGTGGATATTGAGTTCAAGAAGCATGACCCTAGTAAGGTTGTGAGCAATCACCTGGCGAGTTGCGGCTTGAAGAGGTATGAACATGAGGATTCCCCTCATGATGAAATATTCCAGGGCGCAAGGTCCTTCGCTGAATTCCTAAGTTAGATTCAAGCCCTGCCACCTGGAGATATGGCCGAATTTTTGAATTTCTAGGAGCACCGACGGAGTTGTCTCCCCCAGATTTTACAGGGTGAAGCCCCAAAGCTTCTAGTTACAAAGCAGACGAGAGCCAAAGGTGCAAAGGACTTGAGTCCTAGTGGGGAGAAGGACCAAGGGAAAACAGGGGAGGCTGGAACCTCAGAGTAAGGAGCCAAAGTCCCCCAGAAGAAGGAAGGAAACCCCAAAAAGGGTAAGCCAGGAAAGTAGGCCCAAGGCCAAGCAGAGATACCTTCGCAGGGATTGGGCGACTCACTGTCGCTCACGTCAAACAAGCTGGTTACAGAGGTCACCCCGAAACAACCATCCAAGGAAATTGACAATCCGATTGCTATTATCACACCCTTGCATTTCACAAAGGGGAATCCTGATGCGGGGTGAATTTTCAATGAAGAACTGACACCTATTTCTGTAGAGGAGCTGCCTCCTAACGAATTTTTTTTGACAAAAAAAGAAAGGCTGTGGTGAGGCAAGGATTATATCAAAAAGAGGGTGTAATGGCTAAAAAATTTAAAATCATGACAGATGGGAAGGCTGCGAAAGAGGAAGAATTCGCAGAGGAGATAGTCGAGACACTAGGGGCTTATGATACAACCAATTAGTACTCAGTGGGGACTTTGAAGGCCTAGTTGAAACGAAAGAACCTCTTGATCAGTAAATTGGAAGCTAAAGTGGCTACTTTTGAAGCGAATGTCAAGGATTAGGTGAGTAAGAGCCTTGAGGAAGCCCGAACAACCAACCTGCGTGAAATTGAGAAGCTCAGGTCCGACCTCGAGCAGGTGTGCCAGTCAGCGCAAATTAGCCAAACACAGGTAAGCCAGCAAGGGCAACAAATTATAGAGTTGCAGCCGAAATTGGATGTGGCCGAGAACCAAGTTGTAGACATAAAAGTGTTCAGATCCCAGGCCGCCGAAATCTGACATAAGGTATTAATGGCTCAACAAAACCTGCTGGTAAAGGTAGGAACCATTCAAAACCATTTCCGGATGATAGATCAAATATTAGAAAATATTCCTTCGAGAGAAGAGAAGCCGAGGCAACACGGGTCACTTTCCAAGACGTTGTTATAGCTACGGCGAAGATAGAGACAATCGACAACTCAAAATTATCCATCGCAGAACAAACTAGAGGTAATATCCTGCTGAAGGTATGGGAGCAAAATATATCAGAAAGTAAGGGGAGAGCTAATGAAGTGAAGAATTCTTGTGAGGAAATGTTCTCTTTGATAAGTAACAATTTGCTAGACCTTGATAAGGAAAGCAGTGCTGGGACGCTGGGCAAAATCAATATAGCTACACATTTGTTGGACATCAAAGAAAACATGGAGAAGGAACAAGTGGAGATATCCCAGATTAGCCAGGTCGATATGGCCCAAGTGGACAAATGGCTAGTACAACCAAGTTTACAATTATGCTCCATCATCACAGAGGACCGACAAGTGGGAAAACATTTGCCACAGCTGGCGAAGAGTTGTTACACTTTTGAAGCAAGCAACCAAGCAGAGCCTTCCAGGTTGATAGCCAAGTTGGTGGAGAGGTGCGTCATTTGCACCGAGCAGACAAAGGGGCAGGTTTAATGACAGATGTCAACCTGTTCTTTTTCTAGAACCCAAAGGGCGGGGAAAGGAAGGTGCTCCGCCCTTACTAGGGAAAGCAAAGAGGAGGAGATGAAATGCTCCAATTTTCCATTTGTAACTGACAATTTTCCAGAACGATCGAAGTTCCAGAGGTTCAAAAGTTTGTTTAAATAGAAGAAAGATTGTAATAGAAAAGGATTTTTTTTTTTGCCATGAGTAGATTGTAATAGAGAAAGTTCTCTTAAGGCAGGATTAATACAAAGTGAATTGAAGACTCCACATTTCGTCAAGATTGAGTTATGTGTTTTTTCCTCTGTATTTCATGCTTTATGTCATTTTACATATATGTCTTTGATGAATGTTATAGCTGCAATTTAGTATAAATTCTACTGTGGTGATCAGGTTCTAGGTATCTAGTTATTTACAGTTTTTCCTCTGTATCAGCTACTTGCGGGTACAAGACCTGTGAATGATTGAGATCTCTACTTTATATGCTTTCATCAAGGTACTCCTGTCTTTTCTTCTTCTTCCACAGCATGGGATTCATCTGAAATTGATGCCCCACATTGTTGACAGCTCTATGTTTTCACACTCGGTTTCAAGATTCTAAACTCAGTTACAGAAAACGGCCTTAGTTTTCATCAAACCCTTCGACCGACTTCATTGAATTTTCCCTGTACAATCTAAAGATTGAGACGAGCATTTTAAAGCATCCACCTCCTTTAAATATCTGTTCTCCCCATGAATGTACCCGTCATAAGACAACCCAACATCAAACCCGGTCTATCGAATCAAACCAGCATCGCTTTAAATATTTTCCATACCATACTCAAGACCACCACCACCCGGACAGAGCTCGAACGTTCATGGGCCGCTTTCGAGCAGGATATCAGCATGCAAGAATATTTGGAAGCTAGACAAAGACAACTCAGAGATTTTTCTTTCACTCTTTTTAGATGCTTAGACTCTACACTTTATGGCCTTAAGTGTAGACTTAGGAACAATAGTGCACACAAGAGGGTGCTCTATGACCAAGAAAGCTAGCGCATAAGAAGAAGTGCGCACTAAATTTCAGATCTCCACAATGTGTTATGAGAGAATGAGATATGATCCACAATGGGGATCTATCTCTCTAATAAATACATGACCTAACTCATCAAATAGATGTGTCTATTGGCACAATAGGGTTGACTTGTACAACTCAATAATATAATTAATCTTTTACACAATATTAATTATCTTTACACATTAGGGCCGACTTGTACCCTTCACAATACAAATTAGGGTTTCAAAATAATCTTACTCTTAGACAATATAGCAAGGGATCTCCCACACATCCTCTAGTGCTCTGCCACTAGAGATAAGTCCACATGTGCTCAACCAAAAGGGATGTCACCCTCAACAGATAAACTCAACTAAATCCATAGGAGTATGAACTAGAGAGCCATCTCAAGTCAACTCAACTAAGTCCATAGGAGTACGACAGGAGACCATCTCAAGTCATCTCAACTCAGTCCAGAGGAGCACGACAAGAGACCAACACACGTCATCTCAACTCAGTCCAGAGGAGTATGACTCACCTATCACACATACATTCTCAAAGATCATCTCAACTCAGTGCAGAGGAGAACGATCTGGAGAATGTCTCATGAAGATGCAATCATCAATAGTTGATTCCCTTGTCTCAGTGAAAATTTGGAAATGATTTCTCCTTCAAGGTCCTTCACAAGCCCCCAACCCCAACTCTTCTTGAATTCTTCTTTTCCATCCATTGAAAAACAATGTAGCCTTTGAAGGAAGGTTGTGTCTAGGGGCCTGATTTCTACGAACCATCTTGTTAGAATTTAAGGGGAAAATGTAAACTAGCTAGGAACATAAATAATTTTATTTAATTTCTATTTATTTGCTACTGTAATTCTGGATCAGCAAGACATTCAAAATTTATGATGTAAAATCTAATAACATAAATCCAAGTATTACCTTAGCCAAGCAAAGAACAAATTTACCTGATATGTTGTTGTTATCCTCTTTGATGTATGTTCAGAAAAGATTTAAGGGATCATGGATCAAACCCTCAAGGTAGATCTCATCATGATCTTTAAGACAAGTTGCCAGGAAGAACTTTTAGGGTAATATATCATAAAACTAACCAGCGTGCCAATCAAGTAATAGGGCTAAAACAAGACACCACTATCCAGCCTAGTGGCTGAAAGAGAGGCCACTAACAACCTTAATAAATTCTACCCAGGAAACAAAAAGAAACTGCTACAACAAAGACTGAGATACCTGCAGTTTCAAAGAAGCCTTCATAAACCCTTACTAAGGCTGCTTGTAGACAAGTAGAGGCAACATTCAAGGACGACACCAACAGAACATTAAGGCAACATTCAAGGACGACACCAACAGAACATTAAGGAAGCATTACTCAGGCAACAAGGTAGTATAAAGAGGGCAGCAAAGGCAACACAACAGTAAGTATCATAACAACAAGTAGAATAACGTTTGCGGCTGGATGGAAAGACCTTTTTAGGTCAGTGGCATGCTAAGTAGAGCAAGACTGAAAAATATAAACCCTCGGTGGCTGGAGCAAACCAAAAATACACCAAGAGGAAGCTGAGAAACTTGTTCAAAGAGGGTCACAACCACTTAGTAAACTGAGCAAAGGAGTCGCAGGAAATCTCAGACCAAAACTCGGCTAGGAAGGAGAGTGTGAGTGTTGTGAGTGAGGTAGGTCGCTTTATTTATAGTTTTGGTAGGTAGGTTAGGGTTAGCACATTAGCCCTAACTTTAGGGTTAGATTAAACCATAACAATTAAAACAATTAAACAAATAATATTTTATAATATGAAATATTAAATGTTAAATTATAAAAGTCAACAAGGAAATAACAAGTCAAGGAGAGGGGTTTCAAAAAAAAAGCAGCTAGCTTTCTTTAGGAAGAAGCAAATAATCGAATCAACACCCAAACAACAATTAAGGGGGGGCGTAACTCAATTCAGGGGTTTCAAAACAATAAGACAATGTAAAGAGGTAAGTTCTTTAATGGCAGAATGTCCACATGAGTCTCATGATATAACTTATAAGCTTTTATCATCCCAACATACGAGGAAGGTTAATGATGTGATCATGCCCTTCTTCTTAACTGCTCCTAGGTCTCATGGACCACCCCGAGAGAGAAGAGGGTCACACATTATCTCGGCTTGGTACTTAACCAAGAAACTGCCTGGTCCCAGACCAAGATACCCCATAACACATCTGGGGGCCCTAGATCACAACTAGAGTCTTATCCACCAAGGTACACAACCAAGGATCAATCCAAGAACTGAGCAAGAATTCCCTCAAACACATCCAGGGGCCCTAGAACACATCTAGGGACATATACTTTCGAATTGCTTGGTCCTTGACCAAGAACCCTAGCAATACACTGGGGCCCCAACTAGGGCCTTTTTCCATGGCTCTAATTGCTTGGTCCCAAACCAAGAACTCCAGGAATGTACTGGGGGCCCTAGATCTCAACTAGGGTCTTTTCCATCCTTCCAGAGAATGGCTCTTGCAGTTGCATTAATTTTAACACTCCCTCTCAGCAACACCAAGCTTGTCTCAAAAGTACACAAACTTTGTCAACGACAGGGGCTTGGTTAAAATATCTGCAGTTTGTTCCGTTGTCGGAACATATTGAATACTAAGAATGTTCTTCTGCACCATTTCCCGAACATAGTGATATCTCATCTCAATGTGTTTCTATTTGTCATGAAACACAGGATTCTCAGAGAGCTTCATACAGCTCTGGTTATCACAGTGAATTACTGTGGGTTCCAGCTCAACACTGAACAAATCTTAGAGTAGCTCTATGAGCCACACTGCTTCTCTACTAGCAACACTTGTAGCAATGTATTCTACCTCTACAGTGATTTGGGCTATGGAGCCCTGCTTCCTACTGGACCAGGAGATCATAGTTGAACCCAAACTGAAACAATATCTAGAAGTTCTCTTCCGGTTCACTATATTTCCCATCCACTCTGAATCTGTATAGCCATGAAGCATTACACCTCCACTGGAAGTGTATTTGAGCCCATAGGCTATAGTTCCTCGGACATATCTGAGAATATGCTTAGCATCAACCATATGATTGTGTTTCAGCTCACACATGAACTGGCTGAGGGCATTCATTGCGTAACAAATGTCTGGTCTAGTGTATACTAGATACATCAAGGACCCAATAATCTGATGATATATTGTAGGGTCTTCTGGATCTGAACCTATAGCTTGATCATGTAACTTCTTTAGGTTAGAAATCATAGGTGTGGTCATAGACTTACAACATCCCAAATCTGTGAAGCACATCAACTTCATAATTACCTTGTGAGAGAAAAATCTCACCGGGTCTCTACCACACTTCTAAACCAAGAAAGTAATGCATAAGACCCAAGTCCTTCATTTCAAACTCTGATGATAGCTCCCTCTTAGTCTGAGCTATTAGATCATAGATGTTCCTCCTCAGTAAGGAACAAATCATCCACATATAGAACCAAAATAACAGGATGATTCTTCACAATCTTTATATAAAGATTAGGGTCTGCTATACTCTTGGAGAACCCACAACTCTGAAGAAAACTGTCAATTCTTCCATACCAAGCTCTTGGAGCCCGTTTCAATCCATACAAGGCTTTCTTAAGTTTGTAGACATGGGATTCTTTTCCATGGATCACAAAACCCTCAGGTTGCTCGATATAAACCTCTTGGTCAACTTCACCATTGAGAAAAGCAGTTTTAACATCCATTTAGTGAAGTTTCCAATTAAACATTGAAGCAAGAGAATGATGACTCCGATAGAAGTATACCTAGAAACATGAGCAAAAATATCATCATAATCAATTCCCTCTTTCTGAGAGAAACCACGAGCCACAAATCTAACTTTGAATTTTTCAACATTGCCATCTGCTGCATGCTTTATTTTGTAAATCCATTTAGAGGTTACCACTGATTTTCCTTGAGGTCTTGGGACCACTTCCCATACATCATTCTTCAATATTGACTTGTATTCTTCTATCATGGCATCCTTCCACACTTTATGTTTGACAGACTCATCAAAAGTGAAGGTTCTGAGTCAATCACAAAATTCAACTGAGCTATCAAACTTGAGTATTTATCTGGCTTCTTGCTTTCTCTAAAAGTACCTTTAGGTGTTGCATGTTTTTCTGCTTCTTTCAAGATTTCACGACACCATGTTGGCTTCCTTTTGAAATGAGGTTTCTCTAAGGGAAACTCAATAGAATCCCTTATGGGGTCCACTGATGGCTCTCTGGTCTCCCTCTGCTCATCTGAAAGTTGTGAATCTGAAGGTTCTGGAGATGGAGCTTCCTGCTCCTCTGTATCACAGGGAAGTTCTCTAGAACGACGAAAGGCGGCTTCCTCATGGAAGTCACATCTCTACTGACCTGTATGTACTTTTTCCCCGGTACATAGATTCGATATGCTTTTGAGGTCTAACTGTACCCCACAAAAGTGTCTTTCTTTCCAAAGGGCTCTAACATAGTCCTCTTTTCTTTTGGTACATGAATGTAGACAGGACTACCAAAAATTCTCAAATGATCAACTGAAGGCTTCTTGCTGGTGAAGACTTCTTCTAGAGTTTTGTCTTCCAGGGCTTTATGAGGACACATGTTCTGAATATAGACTGCAGTACTTGCAGCTTCAACCCAAAGAGACAATGGAAGATTCTGATCATACATCATAGCTCTGGTTGATTCACAAATTGTCCCATTCTTTCTTTCTGCAACCCCATTCTATTGGGGATTATAAGGTACTGTCAACTCCCTCTTAATCCCAGAAGCCCGATAGAGATCATCATACTTGTGGGAATCAAACTCTTTTCCATTGTCTGTTCTAAGAACACGAATATGTTTACCTGTCTGATTCTCAACAAAATTCTTAAAATCCTGAAATTTACTGAAAGATTCATCTTTAGTTTCAGAAAATAAATCCAGGTGTTACGAGAACAATCATCAATAAACATGATATAATAAAGACAACCATTCATGGATGGAGCAGTCATACGTCCACAGATATTAGAATGAATAAGATCTGAGATACCATTAGTTTTTCTATTACTATGAGGGTAAGCTTTCTTTGTATTTTTACCAAGAGCATAGCCTCTACAAATACCATCATGCTCAAAAGAAAAAACCGGCATACCTATTACCATATTTTGCAAACTTGGGAGAGCATTATAGTTGAGATGTCCAAAACTCGACTATGAAGGAGAGTGTGAGTGTAGTGAGTGAGGTAGGTCGCTTTATTTATAGTTTTGGTAGGTAGGTTAGGGTTAGCACATTAGCCCTAACTTTAGAGTTAGATTAAACCCTAAAAATTAAAACAATTAAACAAATAATATTTTATAATATTAAATATTAAATGTTTAATTATAAAAGTCAACAAGGAAATAACAAGTCAAGGAGAGGGGTTTCAAAAACAAGGTGGCTAGCATTTTTTAGGAAGAAGCAAAGAATCAAATCAACACCCAAACAACAATTAAGGGGGGGTGTAACTCAAGCCAAGGGTTTCAAAACAATAAGACAAAGTCAAGAGGTAAGTTCTTCCTTAATGGCAGAATGTCCACATGAGTCTCATGATATAACTTATAAGATTTTATCATCCCAGCATACGAGGAAGGTTAATGATGTAATCATGCCCTTCTTCTTAGCTGCTCCTAGGTCTTGTTATCCCCTAGCCTAGGGATAAATAAGGAGATTATGTATCGAGGCCCACATGTCCTAGACATGGAGTACCGAGAGCCATATTGACTTGAGCTTGGCCCTGGAGGGCCCATCCTTCTTCTTCTTCAGCGCCTCCACCTTGTCAGCAACAACAACATCCATCCCATCGACCTAGTCCTTCAACAACAGTGGGTCTTGCTCCATGAGGTAATGAGTTCGGGTATCATGGTATGTGTCACTCTGATTCTCAAAACATTTGAATATGTGCATTTAATTCTTTTTACTTCTAACATGTGCTTGGACCTTATGCCTTTAAACTTGTCCACACCTGGTGGGAATGACAAGATGTCCTAGTAAGTTGGTTCCCATAGGGTTTGAGTTGCCACTGGGTGGGTTCATGAAAGGTCATCGTCCATTCCCACCATACTTATCACTTTCCATCTTTTTCCCTCTCATCCATCCCATACATTGGTTCGAGCATTGGGTTTTCCAAGCTAGCAAAGGGTTATACCTTACCTTGTGGGAAGAAGGAGCTAAAGGCCTAGAGGGTAAAAGTAGCTGGCAAAAGATAAAAACCAAAAGAACAAAACCTTCAGATGCTTTGCCCAGGGATCCCCGAGAAAGCAATAAAAGGCTTCTCGGCAAGAAACAGAGGGACCCATGAAATAATAAAATCAAGACCTAGTTGGAGGATAGGGGGTCTCATCACGAGCCAACCTATTAGGTCCATGGGCATGTAGCAGTATGACACTACCATTCAGTTGGTCACCACGCCAGGGTAGTGGCTCTTGGTGGCATAGCCAAGAGAAAGGGTGTCTCATCACGAGCCATCCTTCTCATCTCCGTGAAATGCTTGTGGGTAACATTGTCACAACTGGTCACCATGCCTCTTGTCTCTAGTTCTCTCATTATCATTTGTTCCTTCAAGATTTTCTGCTGCCTAAAAGGACTCCATTTACCTTAAAAAGCACTGATCTAAGCCTTACTATTGAGTGATTGACAGAAAAACACTATCAAAACCTTTACCTTGAGTTATCTACTAACTACTCCTAACCTTAGAATAGTCTAATCTACTAACCTATTTGTTGTTGTTACAAAAGGAAGCTACAACCATCTATTGCAGTACCAAAAGCACCTAAAAGCAATTGAGAAAGTTGATTAATACATTGCCCAATGAGCTTCTGACAAATGCTAGTACTTTGTTGTTGTTGAGTAATTATTCTTGGTCATTTTGAAGCCATTTTAAGGCATTTATTGTGAAGCTATTGTCTTGTAAACATTGTTGCTATAAATTTATGTTTGCTTCACCATATATCAACTATTTCTTTTATTGATAAAGTCCATGGTTTTATGAAGTACTAACAACACACTGTACTTGCAAAATATATATTTTCTTGTTTCTTTGTTCTGGGCATGTACATCTTAATTCTTTATTACTTCATTGGTTAAAACCATGGGACTCTCTGATCAGTGTGACTTGTGAGAGGGGACATTTTCACCTTTGCCTTCTCAAACCCCTAGGTCACCGGGGACATCTCCCCTGGGCCATCAACACTAAATAGAAAGAGGCATCCTATTGAGGTGACAGTGATAGGATAACCTCTCGTTACGCCAATTTGGTGTTGAAATTATTAATACAACTGAGAGGGGGGGTGAATCAGTTGTATGTGAGCTTAAACAATATTAAGTCTGTTAAAACATTATTAAAATTTCCTCATGTGGTCATCAACAATATACAACATATGGACAATAAAAGTAAAGAACAACAGTCACACATAAAGTATACACAGAGACAAATTTTTCACGAGGAAACCCATAAAGGGAGAAAACCTCTTCTTCTTCGAAATGATAAGTAGTCTTTTAAGTTCTGTACATCATCTATAATTGAGCACCAACTCAATGTGAGGCTGCAACCTCTGTTTTACAAGATGCAACTTGTTTGAGAGCACCAACTCTCTAGTTTCTCTAGCACCCACTAGAAGGAAGCACCAACTCCC
>ML804856.1:166967-184732 GCA_009831015.1 Picea engelmannii | reverse complement strand
CAACAACCATCTGATGGGCTCTTCAGCCCCATGGAGGTCCGAACTGATCATCTCCCCATGTGTACCGGTCCACCTGGTACCTGTTCGTCGGGTATGGTCCTGCACATCAAAAACTTCGCCCTCCATGGGCTCATTAGTCCTCGAGATCATAGCAATGTCAATCATATTTCATCATTAATTTTATCAAATGCATCCATAAGATCCCTAACATATCATCTAATAGCTCAAAGACATTACACTGACCTACTATACAAAGTTGAAGAAAAGGACAAGGTAACTTATTGGGCCAACATCCATAAGAAAAGGAAAGTTCCCAAAGGATATCATCCAAGCCATGTAATACGAGGTGGTGTGGTCTAAGGATGCCCAGACATAGTGAAAACCAGGGGTGGATATTATCTGTGGGTGCCTTTGTAGGAGGCAAGTTGTACCTGTCATGGATGCAATTCTTTCCAAGCCCTTTATTGCCTTTATTCTTTCTTTTATTCATAGTTTTTTCTTTCTTTTTATTTCAAGGTCTAACTAGAGGACACTGCCTTGGCGTGGTGACCAGAGCTGACAGTGTTACCCACGAGTACTTTCACAGAAATGATAAGGCTGGCTCGTGATGAGACCCCCTTTCCCTTGGCCATGCAACCAAAGGTCACTGCCCTGGCGTGGTAACCAGATAATGGCAATGTCATACTGCTAGGTACCTATGAACGTAATGGGCTGGCTTGTGATGAGACCCCCCATCCTCTTGGCTAGTTCTTGTTTTGTATGTTTTCTTAGGGTCCCTCCTGTTTCTTATTGAGAGACTTTTTATTGCCTTCTCGAGGATCCCTGGGCGAGGCATCTCTAGGTTTTATTTTATGGCTTTTATCTCTTACCAGCTGCTTTTACCCCCTGGGCCTTTAGCCCCTTCTTCCCACAGGATGAAGTGTAACCCCACAAATAGGTCATCCTAATGCCCAGACTAGGGGAATGAGATAGATGAATGGGAGATAAGATGTAAAATGATAATATGGTGGGAGCGGACAATGACTCTTCAAAATCCCCCTTGGTGGCTAACCAAAACCTATGGATACAAACTTGCTAGGGCACCCCATTAATCCCCCCAACCATGGTCAAGTGGGTTAGTGTAAGGTCCAAGCAGTCGTCAGAAATGAAAGGAATCTGATGCATATATCTGAGAGTTATAATGATCAAACATGACACATACCATGATACCTGGACCAATTACCTCATGGAGCAAGAGTCTGATACAAGTCCAAGCCGAAGGTGATGGATGCTACTGCTGCTGATAGGACAGGTCTGATGAAGAAGAAGAAAGAGGGGCCCTCCAGGGCCATGCTCAGGTCAATCCTGCTCTCTGTACTCCATGTCTAGGACCTGTGGGCCTCGAGACATGATCTTCTAGTTATCCCTAGAAATCGAGGATAACAATTACTAATAAACTTTTGTTGAGATCAAGCATGTCACAGGTCATGCCAAAGATGCTGAGGTTCTCATACGCTCTACGGTGAGCACATGTCCTCGAGTTGGAGCCATATGTTAGTGCCTAGCCTAGGGATAACTAAGGAGATTATGTCTCGAGGCCCATAGGTCCTAGACATGGAGTACCGAGAGCCATATTGACTTGAGCCTAGCCCTCGAGGGTCCATCCTTCTTCTTCTTCAGCCCCTCCACCTTGTCAGCAGCAGCAACATCTATCCCATCGACCTAGTCCTTCAGCAACAATGGGTCTTGCTCCATGAGGTAATGAGTCCGGGTATCATGGTATGTGTCACTTTGATTCTCAAAACATTTGAATATGTGCATTTAATTCTTTTTACTTCTAACATGTGCTTGGACCTTATGCCTTTCCACTTGTCCACACCTGGCAGGAATGACAGGATGCCCTAGTAAGTTGGTTCCCATAGGGTTTGAGTTGCCATTGGGTGGGTTCACGAAAGGTCATCGTCCATTCCCACCATACTTATCACTTTCCATCTTTTTCCCTCTCATCCATCCCATACATTGGTTCGAGCATTGGGTTTGCCAAGCTAGCAAAGAGTTGTACCTTACCTTGTGGGAAGAAGGGGCTAAAGGCCTAGAGGGTAAAAGTAGCAGGAAAAAGATAAAAGACAAAAGAACAAAACCTTCAGATGCTTCGCCCAGGGATCCCTGAGAAAGCAATAAAAGGCTTCTCAACAAGAAGCAGAGGGACCCATGAAATAATAAAATCAAAACCTAGTTGGAGGATAGGGGTCCTCATCACGAGCCAACCTATTAAGTCCATGGGCATACAACGATATGACACTACCATTCAGCTGGTGACCACGTCGGGGTAGTGGCTCTTGGTGGCATAGCCAAGAGAAAGGGGGTCTCATCATGAGCCAACCTTCTCATCTCTGTGAAATGCTTGTGGGTAACATTGTCACCACTGGTCACCACCAGGGCAGTGTCCCCTGACTAGTCTCTTGAAAAAAAAAGCAATAAGATAAAAGATAAAAGGCATTGAATGGGCTTGGAAACATTTGCATCGATGACAAGGTGTAGCTCACCCTCTTCAGAGGCACCCACAGGTAAGTCATACATTCCCCTGTCATCACTACACCCATTGCTCAGACATCCCTTACCACCTCATCCACTTACATGGCCTGGATTTGTCTTCATCTGGAAACATCCCACGTCCAATGAGAATTAGCCCAATAGGAAAACCTCATCCTAACGTCCCCTCCAAACCTGGCTTGTAGAATAGCATAACGTCATTGAGCACTTGTATGGGAAAATGGGGTTTTATGCACATGTTTAAATAACTTGACTATTAGATGTGATTGACATTGCTATGATCCCTGTGACTTATGAGCCCATGGAGGGTGTACTTGTTGTTGTTGCAGGGTCACATCCGATGGACATGTACACATGGGGAGATTATTAGTTCGGACCTCCATAGGGCTAAAATCCCACCAGATGGATGTTGAGACCCTAGCCAAGGGCAGAGACAGATCAAAGGTCTGCACCAGAGAGAGAGGAGGACGTTCCACCAGAGACAGTCTGGCAGGCCTGGACCCAGGGGGATCTTTCCCTTCCCACTATGATATAGGCCTTGGAAGATCCATGACATCACCTATGTGACCCTTGACGTCACCCAGTGTTTTGGACACTTTGGAGGCAGTTGTGTGCCAAGTGGCACGTGTGGCTTGATCCAGAGGCCTAGGGAGGCCTAACGTTTTGCTCTTGGAGGCCAACGTTGCACTAAAAAGGCCTATCGTCATCCTAAAAGGGCATGACGCCACCTTTTCTACTTGATTTAGGGTTTTAATTTGTCATTTAATGTAAAAACTGGATATTACATGTAACTGGCCATGTCGACCTTTTTGACCTAGTTCTAGTCATTTTCACTGTATAAATAAGGGTTTTCCCCTTGTATTATGGCATCATCTTTCACTCACACAAGTGTGAGGTCTGAAATTTGATCCCTAATTAGGGTTACTTGGCTGAAATTTGGTGCGCACTTCTTGAAGGAGGCTTATTTTGGACTATTTTGGCATTTTTCTTGGTGGAAGTGTTCACCTAGGCTATTTGCTAGATGATTCTTGGTGAATGTAAGTAAAATTTCTGCAATTCTTCTTCATTGAATGGTTCTAGTTATGTTTATCTTGCATTTATACTAAGATTATGAAATTGCTAGCTTAAAACCCTAGGAGGCTAAAGCACATGTCATTGTCCTTGCCTTAATAACTTTCACCTACTAGATTATGCTAGAAATCGATTTTCTTGAAGCTTTTGCTAAGGGCCTTGCCATTGCAACACCCTAGCACATTTTGCTTCATCTAAGCCGTCATCTACTTCATCTTTGAGCTAAAGAAAGAGGAAAACTACTAGGGCCTAGGGTTACCAACTTCCTAGTAGCCATTTCCCCCTAGGGTTTGATGATTGAAACCTTGGGTTACCAACACTTTAATTATTAAACCTCTTGTCTCTAGTTCTCTCATTATCATTTGTTCCTTCAAGATTTCCCGCTACCTAAAAGGACTCCATTTACCTTAAAAAGCACTGATCTAAGCCTTACTATTGAGTGATTGACAGAAAAACACTATCAAAACCTTTACCTTGAGCTATCTACTAACTACTCCTAACCTTAGAATAGTCTAATCTACTAACATATTTGTTGTTGTTACAAAAGTAAGCTACAACCATCTATTGCAGCACTAAAAACACCTAAAAGCAATTGAGAAAGTTGATTAATACACTGCCTAATGAGCTTCTGACAAATGCTAGTACTTTGTTGTTGTTGAGTAATTATTCTTGGTCATTTTGAAGCCATTTTAAGGCATTTATTGTGAAGCTACTGTCTTGTAAACATTGCTGCTATAAATTTTTGTTTGCTTCACCATATATCAACTATTGCTTTTATTGATAAAGTCCATGGTTTTATGAAGTACTAACACCAAGTTGTACTTGCAAAAGATATATTTTCTTCTTGCTTTGTTCTGGGCAGTTACATCTTAATTCTTTATTACTTCATTGGTTAAAACCCTGGGACTTTCTGATCAGTGTGACTTGTGAGAGGGGACATTTTCATAGACATTCTCACCTTTGCCTTCTCAAACCCCTAGGTCACCGGGGACATCTCCCCTGGGCCATCAACCCTAAATAGAAAGAGGCATCCTATTGAGGTGACAGTGATAGGATAACCTCTCGTTACGCCAATTTGCCTTCCCTAAACCTTATCCTGTGGAATAAGTACAAATTGAGCGATAACAAGTCTCATGGACCATCCCAGGAGAGAAGAGGGTCACACATTATCTTGGCTTGGTACTTAACCAAGAAATTGCCTGGTCCCAGACCAGGATAGCCCAGAACACATCTAGGGGCCCTAGATCACAACTAGGGTCTTATCCACCAAGGTACACAACCAAGGATCAATCCAAGCACCAAGCAAGGATTCCCTGGAACACATCCAGGGGCCCTAGAACACATCTAGGGACTTTTACTATCGAACTGCTTGGTCCTTGACCAAGAACCCCAGCAATACACTGGGGGCCCCAACTAGGGTCTTTTGCCATGGCTCTAACAGTTAACTGCTTAGTCCCAGACCAAGAACTCCAGGAGTGTATTGGGGGCCCTAGATCTCAACTAGGGTCTTTGCCATCCTCCCGGAGAATGGCTCTTGCAGCTGCATTAATTTTAACACGTCTTGAGACCCCACTCAACTAGATCCCTTTTGTTTTGAACCAAGCCCTTTCCTCCTCAATGTAGAGGTTCTCTTCCTTCATACTTTTACTGCAGCCCTTCACAGTCTTGTTGATAAAGATTCCAATCTTCAATGCCTGTCTTTCTCGGTTAAGCCTCCCATTCCTAAAGATTAAGTGACAATTTGGAACTGATTAATCTACTTCTCAATCCATATTGAAGAATCTCCAAGATTCACGCACCATATGAAATGGCTCTACAGTCTTTACTTGTCTGTGTAGATTACAAAGCAATTATAATAATGCTTGTCTTAGTCATTTTTTCATTCTTTGTCTCTTCTGCTTTCTGCATGCCAGTAGACCAACTTCCCTTCACAGTGTTGTTTCACAAGTATGTTTCTGGTGATGCAATGTTGTGAGTATTTATTTTTGCGCATTGCAGGGATTTAGCTCCTAAAGTAAATTGTTGCAGGACTTCCCTTCTTATGATGTTTTGGGCCTGCCATTTCACAACATGATGTTCAAAATCAACCATTCCAATGGTGTGTGATGTCACATTGCCTACATTCCACTCTACAATGCAATGTCATAGGTCATCTACTTATACACTATTTAGTTTGATGTTATGGGTTTCTGCTCTGTGGTTTGTTGTTGTGGGTCATCCGTTTTTGCACTAGTGTTAAAAAGGTGTAGAAGGACTTCCACTTTACAATATGCTATGATAACGCTCTTACCTGCTGCACCTTTGACACTTGGAACAGCTTTTTGGGTGAGATTTTCAACCAAAATCGGCATGTGCACCCCTTGTGCATTGTGTGGACCTGTCTCATTTGCAATCTCAATTATCTTGTTTTGGAATCAATTATGAACCTAGTCAAATTGTGAAAAGAAAGGAAGAAGAAATGATACATTATTCATCTTGCCTGTTCAGAAGCTGGTTAGAAGTATCTATTGATAAAATATGCTATTACTCTCATGTAGATAGCAGTAAGCCATTTTGCTAATCCACAAATTTACTTTCGTGCATTTTATCAGTGTTAAGACTTATTGTGTAAATACATAAAACAAACCCATATTAAGCTTACCTTGATGCTCTAAAAAAAAAGAAAATTGGCAACCTTTTGCCTAGAGACTCAAAATTTCAATTTGAAACTCTATCACAGATTTAAATTTCAAAACAAGTACAATCTTCACAGGCATTAGGTTAATGCCATTGTGTAAACTGATCCAGAATATAAATTGAAGTGGAGATGAGATGTTCAGCCTAGTGAGCATCTTTCCACCAGGCTTCGACATGAGATAACCAGATGATCATGGCAGCTGGAAAGGATGACAGCTACCATAAATGTTCTGATACAAACAAGAACTAATTTTAGCAAATAACAAACAGGCGATGACAATAGTTAAATTCCAATACACCCCAGCTTGTTTTGCATCCAGCTGTCTTACCAGAAACGGTATGGCAAGGTACAGACAGTAAACAGAAATGTGACTGGAACACCATTTCTTGGGTGTTTCTCTGCACATGGCCGCATTTTAAAAAGAGGAAAAAACAAAAAAAAAATTAAACACCTAAATTTTTTGATGATAATGTAATTTGATTTATAACATTGATACATATCATAAGGTGGATTACTTTAGTCTTGAATGGATTCACTAAAATATTTCTTATAATGAGTCGGTGGAGCATCTTTCCTATACTCCAAAACCCTGTAGCCACCGTTTCTTGTACCATGTCATTTCACATTTCTCTTTTCTGGTAACACAGGTACACAGGATAGAGATACTTGGCCAGACAATAAGTCCAAAAGATTAGAAGAATCAAAATGATTTTATTTAAGGGTATGGTGATATTCATACCCTAAATATTTTTTGCATGTTCTGGAAGCTTTTCTCCATAGATTCCTGGCCTATCTTCTCTCAGATGCTTGCTCAAGAATCTCTCAACCTGTCATCAAATCAAAGTGGGTGCTGTGAAAAGTGAGCAATGTGCTTTACATAAAAACTACTATCATTTAGATGGAATGTACAGACCTTTCTCCACAAAAAGGTGGATAGTAAAAATTGTATTTACAACAACGACTCTCCAGAAAGGTCCATTGCTTTATCTTTAGCTCTTCAAAGTCATAATTTTCTTAGTCGCCAGTTTTGCTTAGCATCACCAATAATCTCCACATGAACAGACACCATCCACGAAATGATGGAAGCGATTGGAATCTCTAACAACAATTTCTGTCCTAGAAATAATTGAAATGAACTTCATGGTGGTGTGGCAATCACCACACACCCGAAGATTCTTGAAAATTCTGATAACTGCCCCTGCAGGTGCCTTTATAAGGCTAAATGCAACAGCTAGCTTTTCACTGTGATATAAAAGACTCTCTTCCTTATTCTCTTCTTCCACATCGTGCAGTGCAAAGTTCATGTCAGGCACATACCCAGCTGTCTTCATCTTTCCAGCCAGTTCCTCTATCAATGCATAAATTTCCTCCGTTTGTGGGTGTGATCTATCTTCTGACAGGAAGGTGTGTACCTTGTTTCCTAGCTCGACCCAGCTGCATCCAGGCTCCTTCTTTACTCCCTTGTACTTCATCAGATTTCTCAACTTTGTTACTTCATCCCACCTGCCAGTTGAAGCATAGATATTTGAAAGCAGTATATACGGTCCGGCACGTTGCGGTTCCAGTTTGAAAAGTTGTTCTGCTGCGTGTCTTCCTAGCTTCACATTCTTATAAACTCTACAGGCACTGAGCAATGCACCCCAAATAACAGCATCCGGTTCAAATGGCATCTGGTTGATCAACTTCTCTGCTTCATTCAAGTGCCCAGCACGGCTGTAAAGATCAACCATGCATGCATAATGATCTTCTCTTGGAGCGATGCTATAGTCTTGAATCATGGAATTGAAGTACGAGCAACCTTCAGCCACTAGGCCTCGATGGCAACATGCAGTTAAAACACCAATAAAAGTTACATGGTTAGGCTTCAGCCCTGCCTGAATCATCTGTTCAAAGAGTTTGAGAGCCTCCTTGGCTGGCCCATTCTGCGCATATCCTGAAATAATAGTATTCCATGACACCACATTTCGCTCATCCATGTTATCGAACACCATTTTTCCATCCTCGTTGTTCCCACATTTTCCATACATGTGGACAAGGGCACTTGCCACAAACACATTTGACTCAATTCCAGCCCTGATAATGTATCCATGGACTTGTTTACCATGTTCCAAAAACGTAAGATTGGTAGAAGCACTGAGTACGATAGGAAAAAGGACAACATCCGGCTCTATCCCTGTCTTACACATTTGCGAAAACAATTTTAGAGCCTCCTCGGCATTTCCACTCTGAGCATACCCTGCAACCATCGCAGTCCACGATACGATATCTCGTTCAGGGTTTTCTTCGAACAGTTGCCACGCACTCTCCATGCTCTCGCATTTGCAATACATATCAATCATGGCATTCAAAAGAATAGCATTCGATTCAAACCCAGTCCTAACAACATAACCATGTACCTGCTTCCCTTGTTCCAGAGCACATAGTTGCCCACAGATACTGATCGTACTGGTGAACGAACGCTGAGTCGGCTTCATGCCCGCGCGCTGCATTTCTCCAAACAATCCGATTGCCTCTTCGCCTCGCCCATTCTGGCCATATCCCGCAATCATTACATTCCAGGAGACCACGTCTCGTTCAGGCATTTTGTCAAACAGTTCGTGTGCAACTTGCAACTTACCGCGGCTGGCATATGCGCCGATCATAATATTCCACGAAAAGGTATTTCTCTCAGAGATTTTGTCAAACACTTCGAGTGCATCCTCCACTTTCCCACTTTGCGTATACAAAGTCATAAGGCGGTTCCACAGATATGTTCCGGGTTCATATCCAGCCATGATCATATGGGCATGGACTCGTTTGCCCTCTGCCGATGCTTTCACCTGGATGCATAACTGTAAAATGCGATCGTAGCTTTTAAAATCTCTAATAATTGGGTACCTGTCGATGAAACGTAGAATGCCTGTAACTCCATTAAATGGCTCCTCGAGCAAAATGTCTAATGCTTCCATCAAATCTCTTTTGCTGGACAAATTCAGAGCATTCCCATAGATGACAGGATAAATTATTTTACCCCGTGTTTTTGAAATAACGTCCACGGTAAGGGTAGAGAATAGTGAACGAGTGGAATCCTTGTTTAAATATTGAAAACCCGTAGCACTCAAAATGCGAGAGGGGATTAGGGTTCTCATGGATGGTAATACCATCCTGGGAACGGTGGTGTAAGGTTTCCAGGATGTCAGATTCTTCATGGCTGTCCATCATGACTGGTGCGCATGTTCATTGAATGGAATTTTAAGAACTTACAAGATTAAGACTTTATTCACTCGATGGATTCATTGATGCGGACTTTATTCGATGGTTGGATTGATTAGTGTAACATTAGGACCTTATTGGTACGTTGTATTCATCAACACAAGACAAGAACCTTGTTCATTGGTTAGATTGGTAGGGGTAAGACTAGCCCAGCGACTCGAAACCGTGGCTGATGAACGCCGAGAGGCGATGGTAAAGTTGGTTAATCGCCGAAACCTTAAACGTCGTTAGCCATCGTGTCGTCTGGCGGAACCCTAAATGTCCTCCGCCATCGTGTCGCCTAGTTGGCAAGCATTATCCACCATGCACTAAGCCAATCATGATTTGCTTAGTGCATGGTTCCCCAGGTAAATGAGAAGTACGCGGGGGTCAGTTGATGCAGGTTGTAGGTTTTCATGTTGGATGATTATCAGATTAACTTGCATCCATCCATCTGATTTTCGATTGACCATTTTCCGGTGATCCCGACATTGATTTCAGAGTGCGCTCGACTTACATCCACTGACATATAATATTGCATATCTTTAAATGTGGGTGGCGTGCTTCTCGATTTATGGTTGGCCTCAACAAATTTAGGCCGTCGAGATGACCACCTTAATTACCCTGTACCCAGTTGGATTTGAAGTACATGCGCGATCCTTGTTCTATGTAATTGCTTTAATTCGTTTTACCAACCATTTTTACATGCGTAATCCTTGTTCTGTGTAGTTCGTTTTTACCAACCATTTTTAATTTGTTTTACCAACCATTTTTACCAACCGACTTTTTCATGCAAGTAAAACAAGGATTAAGGTTAATTCGGGAGATAAATTCTTACCAAGAGAAGAATAACCAGAGCATTTACCAGGAGAAAATGGTTTCAAGGCATAAGCAATCAAGCTCTGTCAAGGAGAAATTTGGCTCGATCTCCGCCAGAAGCAGTAGTCGAGCTCGATAAGCAGCCATGAGCTCTATCAACACGAAAACCGCTAAACATTTTTATTCTCTCCCAAAATTTGAAGAATTATTGTTGTTTGAGAATAAATATAATTATAGTGGAGTGTGATTTTCTGCTAAGTTTAGTGATGTTGAATTAAGTAGTAATGTTTTGACTACTAGTTTTAGGAAAAAAAATTAATACAATATTTTTTTGTTTTAAGGGTGCCTAATAAACCTTGTTATTAGGCACTAAAGATTCATATATACGTAAAGAGTTTCAACCTAGATCTCGTGTTGTCCTAAGGATCCCTGTCCACCAAACCAATCAAGGATCCCCATCCTAACGATCTCTCGGCTTCACAACTAACTTAATATTGCATGCTTTTTGCATAAAGTAAAGTTGTTGTTTTTTTTTTTTTTTTAGATTATAAATTTATTGTATAAAGTAATTTGGATGAAGAATTACAAAAATTTATATGAATAGTTTTAAAATTTATTAATATATTTAATAAATTTAATGAAATATTTCTAATTTTATATAGAATAATATTAAATGTAGTGTAGTATTTATGTAATATTAATAGTTGATTGGTTATGATGTTAGTATACTTACTTGATCATACCTCCCTCCTCTTTGGGACGTGTTTTATAGATACTTGCTTATACTTCCCTCTTCTTTGGGATGTGTTGTATAGATGCATATGCTTGTACTTACGTCCTCTTCTTTGAGATGTATTGTATAGATGCATATATATGGAACATAATTGTCACACTCACACTTAATCTCATCAAATGTATTCTCAATTGGCACATTATTTTTGTCACTAACTTATAACATATTCCCTTATTGAATGCTCTAGCTTGAGGTGGAGAATAGGCCCTTAAGTGTTTTAAGAACCAATGTATAGTGTGTCCAACCTCCATAGTAGACAATAATATGTTTGTGAAAATCTCATGATTAGTGTGATAAATATAGAATCTCATATTCACACCATATTGTCATGCTAATTTTTCTAATCCAACTATGATACTTAAACATTTAAGACAACCACACAACTTACATGTACTTTAGTATGATAATGTTGGAGTAACAACTTGAAAGTACTTAAATTAAACTACTAACCCAATTTAAAATTTATAAAAGAAATTATCATAAACTTGAAGGTATTGAAATAAATTGCAATGTTTGTTTTTGAATGTATTGAGATATATTGGAATGTTTTTTTATGTGAAATATATGAAAAAGGTTATTTGACCATAAGTTTGAATCTATTGAAATATATTGGAATGTTTTTTTATGAGATATATATGATAAATGTTATATTTAATGAATACAGATGTAAACACAGTTTTCATATATATATATATATGAATTATTGGAAATTTGTAATCTAAGTTAAGATCTCGGGGATATGTATCCAAACAACTCCCCGTTATCATCTCTCATTGAAACTTAGAAGTTGTGAAATAGGAAACCAAAAATCCTCTAAATTAAGCATTCCTACACCATAAGGTAGGGGGATACCCGTGAAGGGTCGAAGGCTGAGGTCCGGTTGTTCTGTGCGTGCCTCCTTGAGTCACCCAACTCTTGGAAAGCATCCAACCCATGACCAATTTCTTAGGCCAAAAATCTAAATGTCGTCCTTGATCGAGGTAACTTAGTTGCCAAATATAGGTTTTTCTACACAGGTGGCGGTTGTGGGCTGCAATCACACCTCAATTAGATTTTGAACAGTTGTTGTGAAATATCACAAGTAATTTCGGGATATGCCCCCTTCACCCCTCATTATAACTATTTTTTCATACCTTCACTAGTTCCTCTTCTGGTGGATTAATGCCCCACTGTTGAGTGCTTTTGGAAGGCCCTGTGCTATTGAGAGGAAGGACGATACGTCTTTTAGGACATGTGCAAATTTATTTTTATTTCCCCACGCGGATAAACCTCACTACCCTACATTGATGATTGATTGGTTTTTTTTATGTATGATATCTACTATTGATTACATCCATCTTTAAGTAACATTGTTGAGTTAGTCCAAAAATACAAAAAGCACTTGTTCATTTACTTCACTCATCGCAGCTCACAGACATATTTCTATCTGGTTCAACATCATAGGGAAACCACAAAATCTCCATTGTTCTAGACGCTTATTAAATCTACCCCCAATATTGGAAGGTATCCCCAACTTGGTTGATACATCATCTCAACCATCCCATACGCCAATGAGTGCAATTGTTTTAGAATCAACCTTGCTAGGTTCTACCTTGTTTGGCACCAACATCCCAAACAACCTACCCACTAGTCCTTCTTCACAATGAGGAGGAGCTCAAACTTCCTCACACGGAACTACTTCTCAACCATCACATGCCATGATTGCACCTACACCCAATTTTCCATACTTGGCATCTCCGAACATCCCTTCAAACTATTTGAACATCTGTTCAAACATGAACATCCCATAACAATGTGTTACCCCCCAGGGGGACCCAATCCATCTTCATTCACATCAGGCTCATCCTACTTAGGGTCACCTTATACTACCATCCATGGATCGAGTATAATGTTATGTCATTTATATTATAGAACATTAAATCGCATAAAATGGATTGTAAAGTAACATTGAGTATTAGATATCACTGAAAAATATTTATAACAACTTAATGTCATAAGTGTTGATCTCCAAAAAAATTCAAATTCGTATAGGTATTCTATAGATGGGAAAGTGGGAAGACATTATGTAATTGGACACAAAAGACCCGGAAGCTATGATAAACTTTTAAGCTAAAGATCTAACATGGACCCAAATTGGAGGGGATCAAGTTGTTATTATTCCATATAGTCGACTTGAAGATTTTATAAATGGGGAGCAATCAGATGAAGAATATCCCACTCAATTTGTTGTTAATACAAATCGATCTAAAGAAGTGGAGGAGATTGTATGTGCCCGCATTAGCACATGTTTGGAATATGCCATGTGAGTCTTTATTTGTTTAATATAATTATGAACTTCTAATTCAAGTTTATTATGAAAAAATTGTGTTGACATGTTTCCTAATCTATTATCATTGTTCTTATTTAGTTATTGGTGTGCATATGGTCCGTAGTCGACACGTAAACTCTCAAGTGGTGAGATTACAATGAATCCACATGGATCAACAAGAATGAAACACAATCCACGCCAAAGCATTAAGGTTGGTTGCAAATGTCATTTCATCATGCATCGACTTTATATGCGTCCAAAAGATGTATTCTAACATACACTGAGTGTAGGCATATTGATCAATCTGGTGGCATGTGTCACGGGAAGAATGCGGTGGGTAGACCTCAAACATTCAAATATGCACCACATTTGTCCTTTGATATATGAGCTAGTGTAGAAAAGATGATTGAAGATGGTTTTAATGTCACAATGGTTTGGGATAAATTCATCTCTAATGTAGAGCACCAATTTGGTGAGTTATTCACAGGGGTAACTCGGGATGCCTTAATGACAAGGATGGATATTTCTAACATTTACCATAATATTAGAAAGAAAGAATATATGAAGGATGAGAGTGATCCAACAAGTGTCGATTGTTGGTATAGTCAATTTCCAGAGAGATTTTTTTCTATCAAAAGCAAGATATTGTGCAAAACGTACCATTCATTATAGGAATACAAACTCGTTAGATGCGTTACATGATGGTAAAGTATTCACACAAGAATGCTATGTCTATGGATTCCACATTTAGTACCAATATGTATGGGGTGCGTATAATCAACATTTTCATTTCTTTATGGTGATTAAAATCAATTTTTATGTGTTGAATACTATATTAACACTTACGTTTTTTTAATGTAGTATCAACTTTATACGTTAATGGTATTCAAAAAACATCGTAATGGTGTTCCAGTGGCTTGGGTGATTTCATCACGTAATTCTACATATGATATTCGTAAATGGTTGTTAGCTTTATTTGATGTGGGAATGAAAGAATGCCCAGATTGGCATGTACGGGCATTTATCATAAATGATGCTACTGCTGAGATTCAAGCATTAAGGTTTGACATTTGTTTTATTTCAAAATAAACATGAAAAAAACATGTTGCATTCACATAATTTACTCTCTTCTAATGTATTGTTATTTCAGGAGTTTAACCAATTCTTCAATTCTACTATGTGTATGGCATGTCCATCGAGCATGGGTAAAAAATGTTGGAAGCAAAGTGAAAGTCAAAGAATACAAAGTCCGCATTATTCATGCTTTAGGAGAAATCATGCATAGTTGCCAAAATGATGAGTCTGTACGAAAAGCAGTTGCAAGAATATTTAATGAATTTAGTGAAGAGGAAAAGTTTATGAAATATTTTGAAACCACTTGGCTATCCAATGACAAAATCTGTAAGTGTCATGTAACATTGAATCATAACTATTATTCCATACTTGCATGTTTTTAGACATTACTTTTTAGTTGATGATAAAAAAAATTCCAGATATGTGGGCAAAAGCTTATAGGAAATTTCTGCATTCCAATCAAGACACCAATAATGCATTTGAATCCTACCACATGTATCTAAAATATAGGTACCTATATGAGGATAACAATTCATGCCACAAATGGGTGGATTTGTTGTTGTTCATCTTATTGAAAAAAGTTGAACTATACTATATTCATAATCAACATTTAAAAGAAGAAGGAATTATAAAGCCTACCAAGTGTGAGAAACAAGAGACTCACTCAAAGGCTAGAGCAATCCAGATACCAGATGAAGATTGTCTACATGACCCAAAAAATATGAATGAATTTCTAGTTCGTAGTCAAAATAAGGATACTCCTGATACCTGGTATAATTTCATATACACAGGGTCTGAGTTGAATTTTTGTAGTTGTGATTGGGTGTTGAATGGAAATGTTTGTAAGAATGTCTTCAACGTTCAAATGTGGGCTAGTGAACATGATTTAGACATTAATACATTACCAAATGTTTCAAGTCTGATAAGATCAAGCAAACTTTAACAATGTAAATATTTTATCAAATCATGTTGATCCTGACACATCAACATTGAACAATCCAATATATGAGGTTGATAGATTGCATTTTTTACATGCATCAAACAATAAAAGAGAGAGGAATATGTTGAACAAGTTGCCTACAAATGTGGACCATGCTGAAGCAATTGACAAATTATTTTGCGCTTTAGAAGCAGAGATAAACAAAAAAATTGTCAGTGTCATGTCTCCATCTAAAATCACGACTAAGAGACAACACAATTTTTTGAGACCGCAAAGCAAAAAGACACAACATCGTCATCAGAGACATTCAACTAAGGATAAACCACAATTTCAAAGGGTTGGATGGGTTCGCATAAAGTCAAGGAATAACATGGACAATCAAATGGAACTAATTTCTTCGAAAGATCGTAGGAATGGGAAATGAACCTCTGATCATGTGCAACATTATGTTCCAGACAATATAGGTATTGTAATTAGAGATTTTAATTTATATGAATTATATTATTAGCCTCAAACTCATTTTAGGAATGTTGTATGATTGTAGTTACAGTTGAGGGATCCACATATCAGAACGAACCTCATCGTGTTCGACATTGTCAACTTCAATTTTTTTCTGATGATATTATTGAGGGTGACACATGTACATTTTTTAAATTATTTCGACAAAAGAGAGTTGTGAAAATATTTATATAGTTTAGTTAAAGTTTGTCTACTTAAATATTTAGTGCATCATGTCTTACAATGAACACTAACCTTATTTCATTTTAATGGTTTATGTTGTAAGTTGAACGAAATGATTTAGTGATCCAAGAAATTAGCACATGCATGCCAATAGTTCCATTACTTCCAGATTTGAACATATAAGGCTTGATGAAAGGTAAATTTAACACTCAATTTTTCGAAAAGTAATCATATGATAATTAACATGAAGCATATATTATGTTAGCATGTATTTTAAATAAAAAATGAGTTACAAAATATTACTAATAACACATTTGTTTATTTGTGGTTTTCAGGAGTACCGGGGGATTGGATATAATGACATGATGAAAGCATTTGGATGAAGTTTTGCAAAATTATGTTTTTGTCTCATACCACTTTAACCATTGTCCATATCATAGTTCATTGTTATTTTTAAAAGCCATTTTATATACATTGTATATTAAGATACATTTTATCATTACATCTTGATGACATCACAATTTCATGTCCACTATGAATAAGAAAAATAATTTAGGTAACTAATTATTCAATAGAGGGTGTGGGCTCATACTTAATAGCAAGTGTGATCTTACTTGCTATGTTGTCTCGATTATTGAAGTGTTGCATTTTTCTTCATACAAAAGCCTTAGTTAATGGATTTATTTACAATGATCTATTGGTATTATATGCAATTTCCACTAAATGTAAGCATTCTTCTAACCTAGAGAGTTTTTCCATGGCTTACATTTGCATCATATCCTTAAGAATTTTTTTATTAAGTTTTCATAGATCTGTATTAATTAGATACATATATATACTTGTATATATACTGACATATATATTGTTATATATACTGGTATATATACTAGGTATATATGTCAGTATATATACAAGTATATATAGCAGTATATATACTGTTATATATACTTAGAATATATGAGTATATATAGTAGGTATATATACTAAGTAAATATACCTAGTATATACTTAATATATATATATATATCAATATATATATACTAGGTGTATATGTCAGTGTATATACTAAGTATATATACAGGTATATATACTAGGTATATATGTCGATATATATACTAAGAATAAGTCACATCTGAAGTGCACGCAAGAGCGAGATGTTACATATATCGACATATACTAGGTATATGTGTCGACATATATACTAGGCATATATGTCAGTATGTAGGTATATATATCGGTATATATACCTTGTATTTATACTGACATATATATCACGTATATATATATATATCGATATATATATATATACTAAGTATATATACCGACACATATACCTAGTAAATGTCGATATAAATATTGCTATATATACTTAGTATATATACCAGTATATATATTGACATATATACCTACTATATATACTACGTATATTTACTTAGTATATATACCAACATATATACCTAGTATATATATTCATATATACTAAGTATATATAATGATATATATACTAAGTATATATATTGGTATATATACTAAGTATAAGTAAATATAACAATATATATATTTGTATATATACCGACATCTATACCTATTATATATACATGTATATATATATATATATATATATATATATATATATATA
>ML804856.1:124178-134237 GCA_009831015.1 Picea engelmannii | reverse complement strand
GGTTACTAGAGGTCACTCTAGTCACAGGTGTTATATTTGGAAAGTGACATTGAGCTAACAAGGGTTAACAACGCTTTTAAGTCATTATGAGCTAAAAATAGAAGTCAACAGTGAATTAGGGTTTCAACATGATTTAGGGTTTTAGAAAGCTATAAAGGAAGGGTCAACGACCTAATTCATTATTATGCAGATTATGACTTGCCATTGAGGAGAAGAGGTGCATCTCAGGAGAGATAGTTCACTGTATTCCAAGAGGAAGACACCAGTTGGCTGATTTCGGTGTTGAAAGACACACCCTAGTCACCGGGAATATCATCCAGGTCTTCCATCATTCTTCATTGATTTCATAGTGCTCCCATATTCAAGGTATTATCTTTTAGTTGCTTATTTGTATTCCGGCTAAGATCCTTTTGTCTTTGATCTAGCCGAGTGTTGTTATTTTATTCAGCCATAGTTGCTTATTTATATTCCGGCTAAGATTCTTTGTATGTTGATCTAGTCAAGTATTGTCATTTATTCAGCCGCATTCGACCATTTTGTAATCCACAGAGATATCATAATACAAACTTTGCAATCCTTTGTCGCGTTTATTATTTATGATCATTTATATGTTGTAAACCTTTGATCCTACACACACATTAGCAGCGTTTCCTAGACTAGCCAAGTTAGGAACATTACACTTCCTGTCTCTTTGTTTCATTTGATTTATATACATCTAAGTGACCAAGAATTCTCTCTAGGGCTTCAATACTTAACTCATGTTCATGACTCACATTCTATTAAGAAAAACATATATGGAAAAAGTTAACACAAAAACTTATTTATAAAATTGGATAAAATGAAAGCAAAATATGAAACTTTAATATGCACATACCTCTTTATGTATCTCTTGTTCTAGTAAACGCCTTTTTAAGTTTTTTAGAGCTATTTCCATGCGAACTTCAAGGCGAAAGCTTCTTAATTCATTGTTCTTTTGAAATGCCTTAGGATCCTTTTTTGGCCAATGGGAATCATGATCACGTGGTCGACTCTTTTGACGTGGTGGAATTGGACCAAGTTGACGGATTTTTTGACGGTGTTTATTCAATGCATCAATTGTAGTAACTACATACTTATTTTTTCAATTACCAATCATGCAATGATGAAGAGAATGTAAACCTGGTTGTTTAACTATTTGGAATTCAACTCTTCCACTTGAGTCTCCATAAAAAATTGTTAAGAAAAATGTAAAATGTAAAATGTAAAATAAAAATATTTAATATCATAAACTAGTCTACCAATAAAGTAAAAATAAAAATAAAATTCATTATCACCTGCAAAACTTATAATGTATTTATGTATTTAATTAAATACTTAGTTTTCTTTTTTTCAAACTAAAGACTTACTTTCCTAACTTCACAGAAATACCTATAACCCCTTCAGTTTGTTTTTGCAACCATCTAAAATAAGCCATCTCCACCATTAAAACCATTAAAGTACGAAGCCAACACTTAACAAAATGTGTTACACACTAAAGTTGCCATACATACTTTGATAAAATCAAGTAATGACAAAAGATGAATGTGAAATAAGGCATTAAATACCCCAAGTAGGCACATCCAATCTTGGGAGCAAGATCAAGGGAGAAGATGAGTGTGGAAAGTCTATTCAAGATGAGTGTGGAAAGTCTATTCATAACTCTCATGGGAGAATTCTACCCAAAATAAAGGTTATTCAATATGAACATTGTTACTCTTCAACATCCAAAAAATTAAGACATTACAAAATCTAACAATATATTGTATACTCTTAATCATGACGTGTTAGGCCCACCTCACTCCTTTTCCAAGTGTTTTATTTTCAATTGAATAATTGTTGGGATGAGGACAAGCTGGGTACAAGAGTTTTTTTTTTTTTTTTTCAACATTGAATGTTGTGTATTTTGCTTCAATATCAATTCAATCTAAATTTCAAATTTGATCTGGTACTTGGGTCTATCGTTTAGGAGAGTTTGGGTCTAGGTTTATTTCTCATTATAACTTAAACTAAGTTTTCCAAAAATAATAAATAATAAGGAAAAGTTTGTTTGTAGTTGGAGTCAAATGCTTTCAATCTTGACAACTTCATCTCTCATGCATTTGTATTTCAGATTTTTATATAAAAAAATTATCATTGAACAAGTTCACAATCTTTCACCCTTATTTTCAAGAGGCAATCATAATTATTAAAATTCAATCTCATAAATATTTAACTTTAAGCTTAAATTCTAATTTTTTATTCTTAATTCTTAATCTTTAAAAACATATTTTAAACTTTGATTCATTAACTTTGCACCTCTCAACCATGAACTTTTAAACTTGTTTCGTTACTCTCAATTAACTTTGACTTGGTTGACACAAAATTCCTAAAGATTAATTTAATTTGAACATTTATGGCAATAACTCTTTCCATTTTAGGAGGTACTTTTGCATAAGAAACTATGTTACTTGTCAATTTGATTTGCTAGACATTGATTTAATTTGAAGCTTTCTGGTTAAAACTCTTTATGTTTTGGCATGTATAAATGCATTCATTTGTGTGAGAAACTATGTTACTCATCAAAACAAATGCAAGAAACTATGTTACTCTTCAAATTTTGGGAGAGAATAAAAAAGTTTGCCAATAATTAAGTCTGCTTCACGACATTGGTTTAAGTTTCTGTTACAGTTATCTCAAAGAGAAAGCATTGATTTATGTCGTGAAGCCGAGAGATCCTTAGGACGGGGATCCTTAGGATAGGACGGGATCTCGGTCGAAACTCTTTATGTATATATATATATATATATATATATATATATATATATATATATATATATATATATATATATATTCTACGGTCAAGTAACATTTAACATGTTCTAAAGGTCTTTTAAAAATTGAGGGTAGTTATTGAATCGAACTAATTTAATGAACATAAATGAAATAGTGAGAGAAAGTGTAGCTACTAGTTTGGAATTTGGTGGTTGTGTTAGTTACCTACGGATTGTCCCCATCTAATTCCACTGACGGATGTAAGCCGAAAGGAATATACACAGGAATTGTATTGTCTACATCCCATTCTTAAAGGCTCCTTGGTGATGTATTCATTTTTACTCGGAAATTTACATATATATGAATCTTTAGTGCCTAATAACAAGGTTTATTAGGCACCCTTAAAACAAAAAAAATATTGTATTAATTTTTTTCCTAAAACTAGTCAAAACATTACTGCTTAATTCAACATCGCTAAACTTAGCAGAAAATCACACTGCACTATAATTATATTTATTCATTCATATTTCCCAAACCCTAATTATGTGTGCCTATATAAACCCTACCCTTTTTATCGAACATGTAGTTGATCCCGGTTTGCATGTAGATGCGAAGAAAGTGATCGTGACTGGTTTGTATTTGCAATGGAGCAACGCAACCAAAAATCCTATGGACTCGGGTACCTTAATTCGTCTTCCAAAGTAAATAGTATTTAGTAAGAATTCCTCACCTTTAGCTTGTCACCATAATCATGCGGCAGAGCTCTGTCATGGGGGAAAACATTGACTGTAGCGAAGAAACGTGGAGGGCAATTTACAATAATTTTCTATAGGTTTTCCCTCTAAAGATCTTTCGCCACATTTTAATTATATTTATTCTCAAACAACAATAATTCTTCAAATTTTGGGAGAGAATAAAAATGTTTACCGATTTTCGTGTTGATAGAGCTCCTGGCTGCTTAGGTGGGAGATCGAGCTCGGCTACTACTTATGGCGGAGATCGAGCCAAATTTCTCCTTGATAGAGATGGACTGCTTATGATTTGAGTCCCTTTTCTCTTGGTAAATGCTCTGGTTATTCTTCTCCTGATAAACGCTCTGGTTATTCTTCTCCTGGTAAGAATTTATCTCATGAATTAACCTTAATCCTTGTTTTACTTGCATGAAAAAGTCGGTTGGTAAAACAAATCGTGCATGTAAAAATGGTTGGTAAAACGAATTAAAAATGGTTGGTAAAAATGAATTGAAGAGAACAAGGATCAGGCATGTAAAAATGGTTGGTAAAATGAATTAAAGAAATTACACAGAACAAGGATCGCGCATGTACTTCGAATCCAACTGGGTACAGGGTAATTAAGGTGGCCATCTGGATGCAGTCTCGGTGGCCTAAATTTGTTGAGGCCAACCATAAATCGAGAAGCACGACACCCACATTTAAAGATATACATTATTATATGTCAGTGGATGTAAGTCGAGCGCAGTCTGAAATCATTGTCGTGATCGCCGAAAAATGGTCAATCGGAAGTCGGATGGATGGATGCAAGTTAATGTGATCATCATCCAACATGAAAACCTGCAACCTGCATCAATTGACCCGCGTACTTCTCATTTACCTGGGGAACCATGCACTAAGCCAATCATTGGCTTAGTGCATGGTGCATAATGCTTGCCTTCTAATGACTATAATGACTAACGTATGCACAATGACATTTGCGAAGGTTATAATATTAAATTCTGGCTTTTAATTTATGGACACCACACATAAAGACTAATTAATTTGGAAGTTTTCAATATGTATACAACTCTCGGTCTAAGATCTTGTTGATGTTGGATTGACAGACACAAGATTAGGACCTTATTTGTTGGTTGGATTTATTGGTGCAAGATCAAAACCTCATTGACTAGTTGGATTGATAAGTTCAAGAACAAGACCTTATGTCTAGTTGTATTGATCAGTGTATGGTGAAGGCCTTATTTATTTGTTGGATTGAACAATGCAAGATCTTGACCATGTTCCCTTGTTGGATTGACTAGCATAAGATTTCAACCTTGTTACTTGGTTGGATTTTATATCATAAGATTTAAACTTTATTCGCTAGATGGATTGACCAACATAAGATTGAGGCTCTATTGGCTTGTTGGGTTAACCAAGACAAGACAAATATTTCATTAAAATGATTGATCATGATCTTGTTGGCAGGTTTAATTTTACCTTCACTCTAGTGTGATTTTTCCATGCTAAGTTACTTAGGGATTACCTATCAAAACCTAAGCTCAGGTAATACCTTTTAGTCTAGATCAAATAAAGTCAATGCTCAATCAAGGTTGACCTTAATTGCTTATGGAAATTACCATAGAGATTTGAAAACAAATTGACTAGAGCAAGTCTCAAGTAATTTATTTCAAAGATAAGTTCTACTTTATTAGAGTATGTACAAAACTGAACCCCTAACTTTGTGTTATCATTTAATTAATAATGTCAAGAACAGTCATACAATACAACTTGGATTGTGTTGAAAAAAAGTAACATGCTTGTCATGAGAGAATAACATGATGGAAATATTGTTATAAACAAGATGTTGCAGTGAAGTGTATAATTTTACGAGAATCGAGCAAGGATATGCTAAGAATTTGTAGAATGTTAGCATGACATTGTTTGCATTTCTTTAAGGTTTGTCTTAGAATGCCATCAACTAGGTGTTGAACATTCTAGATTTTCTTGGTGAAGCACACTACATCATAGGCTTCTTTATGTGTTAATGTAGAAATTCATACATTTGTTGGAGCTACATTAAGGATGCCCAAGGGAATCACATGTTGAAATCCAAAGCAAACTTTAATTGGGCTACATTTAGTACAGTTGTGTATGTTGAGCTTTGGCATAATTGTGCTAAATGAATTTCAAATTATCATCATATGTGCAACTTATCAATGATTATACATGGGCAATAGGTGAATGATTGTCTTGTTCACGATTTATGTTTGCCCATTTATCTATGGATAAAGATTGTGAGCATGTGTAGCCTTATGTCTAGGTTCTAGAGGGTTTTCCAAAAGTTGGAGATAAATTTGAAACCTATATCAGAGATAATTGACGTGGGCAACTCAAAATTGACCCAAACACACATGAAAAATAATTTTGTGGTGTCTTACGCTTAGTGAATCTTTGTGCTAGGATTTTCATCTCTAAAATCCATTATACAATCGCTAAGACTATATCACGGTTTTGTTGCATTATTTGTAGGCCTATGACACAATTTATGGAATAAATTCCCATGGTTGCAAATGAATGAACAAAAGTGTGTATAGACCTCGCTTCATGTTGATCAATTTTGTAATGACACACAATACTACCTTTAATGTATTTCCCCATGTCAACATGGTGTTGAAGCCAATAGAAGTATTTAGACAACTTTGTTAAGGTCTTGGAATACTATGTCATACATAGAAAATTGCATGATTAGCTTCTTTTAAAATACACAAGTTCTGCAAGTGAACCAAGTTGTTGTTACCTTAGAGGAGATTTAAATATATTTGTGCAAAAACTAGATTATTATCATACCAATTACACCAATCTTATGTATGAAGTCTTAATGTCTCTAAAACATTCAAAAGAGTGCTCATTAGTGGTCAATTTAAGCAATATATTTTGTACTTATTCTTGGTCATTGGATGGAACTTTTGTAGATAAGCCATCCATTTCAACTAGTGCAAGATTTAGAATTTGTTTTTTGTTTGCACAAACTATAAAGGCTTATGGTTAGTGTGTATAATTCTCTCCTCACCGAATATGTAATGTCACCATTGTTTGACAACTTGAATGATTACATAAAACTCTCAATCATAAGTTGGATAATTTCTAGCAACAAGGTTGAAGGATATACAATGATATGTGATCTAGTGTTCATGCTGCAAAAGAACAACTTCAAGTGCATACTCTAAAGCATAAACTTAGATTTCAAAGTGTTAATACAAATTAGGTAGGCATAAGACAAACTTTTCTCTAGAAGGGTTGATGGTAATCTTATTGGCAAGGTTAACCTTACCTTCACTAAAGACCTTTTCCATCTAATTCACTCGTTGATATTTCAACTTTCGGGACCTATGCTTAAGTAAGGCCTTTCAATCAAGACTAAATAATGCTATACAAAGCCTTTCATGACCAAAAGGTGTAGGACCTTAACTACTACAAGGTTGAACTCAATTTCTTATGGTAATTACCATAGAGATTTGAAACCAAAGGGACTAGTGCAAGTATTTAGTAATTTATGTTGCAAATAATTTTTGGTTGATTAGTGTCCAAGTGTAATCAAACCCTTGAATGTGCATTATTCTTCAATTCTATGAAGAATGGTCAAACAACATAACTTGGCCCACATTAAAATAAAGTAATAGGCTTGTCACAATGGATACCTTGATGTAAATATTGGTGTAAACAAGATGTAGTTACAATGAAGTTCACAAGCTTAAGGGATTTAGACAATGCACGCACTAACAATTTTTAGATTTAAGATTGTAAACATATAATGGCATTGATACATAAGCACTTAGGAAAATGAGTGAGAAAGTATTGTCACTTATTGTTTATGTATGCAAGGCTAGCAATAAACAATTAGTCCAAACCAAACAATTATCATAAGATTAAATCCAAACATAAGGAATTGTTGAAGTTACAAGATGTTTTATCGATACAAATTAAGTACAAAATTGAGCATTGTAGTAGGTTTGATTCATATGTAGGAGCAAATGCGGAGCTTGATCTTGCAAATACACAAATCACACAATGGTATTCCTTACGCTAAGAAGGGTTTACAAGTACTTTTGATGCATATTTATACAAGAAGTTATGATCAAATCAGTGATGAAGGCACTCCCCAACAATGATCTTTGTGTGTAGTAATGAGGATGATCGCTACCCCATTTTCTAAAATAAGGTAAACTTGGCCATGCATTGACTCGATCATAATTGATCACTAACCCGTTTCCAAAATTGGCATGGTCAACATTTGATCCCAAAGTGTTTTCCAATGGAATGAGTGCAACCTCAAAAACAACTACATGAAACTTAACTTATATACATAGCCACTAAGTTGCTTCAAGGTAAATATTTAAGTAGTCAAACAAAACAACTAAATGAATTATTATTACAATGTACACAATTGAACAATAAGTTAGGCATAATATCAACTTTGAGATTCCATAAAAGGAATAAGTGTATACAACATGGTATGAACAACATAAATCTTTAGAACACAAATACCATCCACTATAGGCTATCTAATCACTACCAACACCAAACCCATTACAATATTAGGGAGATGAATAAATAATAGTATCCACGGAGTCTAAGCACATCTCTATTTGTTCATATCAAGATTATATAATTATACAAGATAGTGACCCATTATGATTCTTGGGCTTTGCTAATGATTGGTTTAGCTTTGTACATGTCAAACATGTGTGTATCTTTGACGAGGTGTGCCAAGTTAACATGACACATCTGATAAACTCTAAAGTAACACAACAATATTGTTGGATCTTACAACTGGGATATATTAAGGGTGTTCACAATAAATTGCATGTTGATACTTTGATTTGCAAATGAAACTATGTGATTATGCTTAGACATTGATTATAGAATAAGCTCTTGTCAATGCAACTTCTCCCATCATGGATTTAATTAATCTCTAAACTCCATTTAGGATCAATCCTCCCTACTTAGAAGTTGTTGGTCCCAACAACTCTCCTACTAGTTAAGAAAATTAGTTTGAATCTACTCTAATGCAGGTCATTTTGGGGGTTGGTGAAATTATCCTTTCATGCCTATTTAGTAAAGTTACAGGGTTCCCTATTTTTTTTTCCAGCAGAAACAATAACTCAATTATATTTGAAAATATAATGTGTTCTCACATCAAGTTACATCAGTGGGAATCATTGGCCAGCATATCAATCGCCTACAATTGGTCTACTAGCCAAATAGATGGCGAGAGATCAAAGCTATGAAGAGAAAAAATTCAGAATCTATTACAAGTCTTAAGAAAAGAGAAAAAGCGGGATTATGAGGAAAAAACAAAAGATGTTGTTGCGAAGCTTAAGAGAAAATTTTGAGAATATACTGAAATCTACAGACAAAACTGTAACATCCAATCCTAAATTTTTTTGAATGCAAGAGTGGGGCCCTCATGTCCATCCAGCCAATGGTTGTATGTGAGCACACCCACTTTTCTCTGTAATGCTGACTTTGATAGTAGGTCCGCTTCCTTGTTGAACTCTCGGGAGGAATGTGAGAAAGAAAGTTTCTTGAAGTGGCATTTTAGAGATTTGATTCTATCTTTCTAGGCCAAGAGAGTGATAGTTTGTTGCTTGCCTTGGTGATTCAACCAATCAATGATAACTCTGGAGTCTTCAATCAAATGAATGTTTACGATGTTTAGTCTGGAGGCTAAGTGGAGTGTAGCCTAGGCACCCAAAAGTTATGCCCTTGTGTTGGTGCCTGGGCCGCAACAGAGAGTCCATCTATAAATAGAGTTATTATTGATTCCGATCAATCCACCTACACCACTCAAAGTTCCACTGTGTAGTGTTGTGTCGTCGAACCACCCCGTAGGAGTATCCTTTGAGATAACGGGTCTGACTAATGTCTTTTTTTTCACAATGTCCGGATGAATGTCTTTCCAGGGTTCCTTGTTTGATTCCCCACACTTTGTATTATGGCATTGTAATATTCAAGAGAAAACATAACAACTTCATTTTCATCAATGTTCAGTATTAATAGCTCAACACTTCATGTGGTCAACAATAAAAAAAAAAGATGATTGTGCATGTAGGTTGGTAAGTCCAATTTTAATGCATTCGCTCCAATATTCTCGATAATAATAGAAGGACCAAATCAAAACAAATTTACATTCCTATTTTATACTTTAAAACATTCTTTTTGAAAAAATACCCTACCTCTATCTCTTATCCAAAATTGACAATTTATATAGTGTTGTCTATGGACAATTTTATACTTATATTAACCCTTATACAAAGCTTTTCAAACTTGATTATAAATTCTCTAAATGTAGTCTACCCATCTTATTACTGCCCATATGTAGTGGCCTCCTTCATCATAACATTACCCCTCTAGAATAGGACATAGAACGAATAATGTATTTATGATGAACCTTTTGGGTTCATTAAATACAAAGGGTGGACGTTAAATGTCTACATCATACATTAGCAAAGTCAATATATATATATATATATATATATATATATATATATATATATATATATATATATATATATAT
>ML804856.1:86553-124128 GCA_009831015.1 Picea engelmannii | reverse complement strand
CTTAATAACTTAAGTTAAATGTCTACATCATACACTAGCAAGGTCAATAAATAAATATAAAATTATTTTAAATAAATCAATTTTATATTGTAAATTACAATGTAATGGATATAAAAGTCAAGTAAAATCTTAAATAGGAATTTTAGTAAAGTTATTAATGAATATTAATAAAAATATGTTATCTTTATTGAAGAGTCATAATTATTAAAGGACATGTGTATCAATGTATCATCATCATCATCATCCATCATATATTCGAAAATAGTATTTCTTTTTCGATATTCAATACTACGCTCGATCCTTTTCATGTGTTATCATAGCACCGTTGTTATTTGTCCTATAAAGTGTTCAAATCTGCATCCTTTGGCCATTGAGGTATTTATTAAAAAAAAAAAATTACCACTTGGATTTATAAGTTGTCAATCCATTTGGCTTCCAACAACTAAATGTTGAATTATAATATACATAATATAATATTGATAACAAAAATTTAATTAGCATTCATTAAAATCATAAATAACACGACTCCATCATTAAATGATGAGAATTACAAATATGTATCCACTTATGCATCACATGTCCAATGTTTACCTAAAATGCATATATGCCCATTGAACTTAGATATGAATTCTAAATATATTGAGTATAATAAACAACAAGATGGAATTCTATACCATTAACATCCATAATAGATTTCATGATTAAATTATAATATTGCTCCACTTCCACACCAAAAAAAATCCACTCTTTCGGTCCATTGCCATCGCAGGAGGAGGGCCTACTCCTTCTCTTGATTTCACTGCATTTGTTGTTTCTTTCAAGCGCTTACTTGAATCAACTAATCGTTCAATGATAAAACCTACCCAGGAGTGTTTCGTCAAGAAACTCAACCAGGTTCCCAAAGTTTGTCTCCCTTGAGTTTCAGGGAGATGTAAGGCCCTGAATTTCACTGAGAAAGGATTGGTCGGCTAGTTTACTAGCCTTTGGCCTTCCCCGTGACAAATGGAATCCTGGATCATTAGGAACCAACAACCCTTAATCAAAGGCTGTGTCGATCACTTCTTTTGTGGAAAAGGGTATTATGCTTTTCTCTTTGAATTTAAAGAGGATGTAGATTTAATTTTTAGAACGAGTCTATACTTTAACGGAACCAGGGGCATGTATCTCAGTCGATGGACCTCAGACTTCGATCCTGAAGTTGATATTCCTTCTGTAGTTCCTGTATGGGTTCGTCTTCCTCACCATCCTCTTCATTATTAGGGGGAAATGTTCTGAAAAGCATTGGTGATGCCATTGGTAAATACATTGACAAAGCATAACCGAAGTCTCAAATGTTTGCTCGTGCAAGAATTTGCATTGACGTTGACCTAGAAAAAGGAATTCCATAAGCCATCAAGTTAACCCTGGATAACCGATATTTTATTCAACAAGTTGACTACGGGTAGCTCCCTTTCAAGTGTATATCATGTCATGAATATGGCCATTTCACCAAAAACTACCCCAAAAAACCTTAAGAAATTAAGGAAGCTTCGGAGCAAGCGGAAGGATGGAAACAAGTAAGGAAAAAGGCTCTGAATAAGAAAGGAACAACTCAACCTATGGTATATATTGCAACCAAGAATCCCATGAGTCCATCTGCAAAAGATTGGGAAGCCTATAAGGTAAGCCAAACTCAAATATTTGATCCTTCTTCAAATGTTCCAACTTCTTATGTAAATCAATACAAGATATTAGGTTTTGTTGCTATATAGACCCTCGAAAGATAGACAGCTAGGCAGTCCTTTTTAGGCCTAGTAATAGTTCAGATGGCTCTACCCCCTCTAGAAACCCCTTCCCAGGGCAACATAGGATGGGAAGAACGTGGATTGGAAGAGCCCCCTCAGGAGGAAGATCAGGTAAATCTAGAAACCATCGCCTAGTCAACAAAGATAGTCACAAGGAGTAAATCCCAACATGCAATAGAAGAAGGAGAAATACAAGAAGAAAGATTACCCAAAAAAGTAGGAAGAAGGACCAACAAGGATAAGTTGGAGGAAGAAACAAATGTTGGTAAAACCATGGGCAAGCAACCATCTATCCATTCTATTTGGGAAAATAAAAAAGGGGGAAAAGGTCAAGAAGCAAACGCTACATCAAATCCTTTGGGAGGGGAAGCTCCTCAACCTCAAACTAAATGAAGATTCCCACAAAGAATTGTAGAGGCATGGGAAACATAATTAAAGAAGAAGTAATTAGAGACTTAATCAAACTAGAAAAGCCTTATGCACTTATCATTCAGGAGAAAAAACTAAGCGAAGAAGAAGCCACATCTATAGGGAAAAAGTTATGGAAAAATAGCAATAGCATAACAATTGGATCAAGGGAAGCATTTGGTGGAGTCCTTTCTTTTTGAGACCATGATCAATTAGAAATTTTGTTTTCCTATACTATGGAAAATTGGAAAACAATTATAGCGAGAAGGTTTAAAAATGTTCTTGATTATTTTAGTGTAATGGCATAAGAGATCAAAGTTCTACATTTTAGTTTCTAAAGATTTATATTCTTCTAGCTACAAATATTTATATTCTTTTAATATTTGAAGCAAATTGATGTTAATATAATACTTGAGCAATATTTTTCAACATGAAAACTAGATGTTTTTGTAAATCTATATTTTAATGGCATCGCAAAACTAGATATTGAAAACTAGATGTTGTGGTAAATTCATATTTTAATGGCATCTCAGAACTAGATGTCTTAATGTGTTTCAAATTTTCATCCATTAATGAAAGAACTCATGAAAGGGTTGTATGGCTTCATCTCATGAAAGTCATTCTCTTTTTTTTTTTGTAAGTGAGTGTAGGAATCTATATTACTGAACATAATATGATACAAAAGGTGGGCCTCCTGGTCTTCCTAAAAGGAAACTAGACAAGGGGTCCCTAGTTGCGCAAGTTGAAAGTACCACGGGATGGTTCTGGTCTACTACTTAGGGAAACTAGACCAAACCTTCCATGTTCAGTTGGAGATAAAAGCATATACATAACAGACGAAACTAAAAACATCCTCCTAAAAGAAGTCTGAGATAACCTGACAAACCCTTGCATTACTGTCTATAGACTACCAGATCATTGATCCAAAACTATGAAGTGTTTCTGCACCTGGGGGTGCTCCTTCCCGCCATTCGTTTGGCTCTTGTTATCTTCCTTCTGTGAGGTCATGTGAGTCTTCCTGATTTGAGTTGGCGCACCATTTCCATTGGTAGGCGTGATGTCCATGTGATGGACATAATGAAGGTAGAGGTGGAACTGGGCTGCCAGTCGGTCCAGCTTGCATTTCTGGTCCTTCTCTAACTCTACTAATAGTTTGGTAATAGTTTCCAGACTACTGATGCGGTGCATGATCTCTTCTAGCATTGTCTTGTTTTCCTTGTTATCCTCCTGCATGGCTTCTTCCCTTTCTAAAAGCACTTTTCTGATCATCATATTAGTTAGCCACGCCATCTCCACCGTTTTGTGGAAGAGGGTTTCCCTGGGTTGCGTGGCCCCCGGGTCAGTTACCCAGTCTGCTTCCTATACCAATGCCTCCCTCGCTTTACCTTTGCACTTGTTCTTCAACTCCTTTTCCCACCAGGTGATGGTTGCCTCCCCTTCGGTGCAACCCGAGTTTGGAAGGTTCCCTCCACCTCTTTCGCAGCCTGTGCCATTCTTGTTAGCCGCCGCGGACTGTTCGGGACTTCCTTCCCAGGGGGGTTACTTTTCCTGTGCGTTTGCTTTAGCCGTGCCATCCCACTTTTCCTGCCGCAACTCCTGTGTTGGTTACTCAACATGTGCCTCACTTCCCAGGTATTCTCCCTTTCCTTCCCCTTGATTATGTGATAATCCCTGTTGTTGTGCTCCTTCTGATTGCGACTATTTCTATTGTCNTGACCTTTCCCAGCTGTGAGCCAGTCCTTTCAATCTTGTTTTGCTCGCAGTGATGTGTGCTCCCGTCAATTTTCCTGTTATGTCTCGTATGGTCATGATGGGTCGTCCTTTGTCCCCGTGTGATTACTTCCCTTGCTCGCTTGTGATTCAATTGTGTTGCTCTACGCACCTGTACTTGTCCTAGTGGATCAATCCTAGTTATCTTCCGCCCCACATGCCTTTCTTCATTCATTGCATGCGACTTGTTGCTTGGCCTTTCGCTCGTACTTTCCCCACGCTTCTTACTAGCATCATGGCCTTGCTTCTGATCATCCGTCTGCTGCTTATTATGATCTTTCATGTTAATTAGTGGCATATTTTAGGCAATCCTATCCTCCATGGGGCTCGCGTACCCACTGTGAGGCCTTGCGATGTCCTCCTCGATGTGACCTTCCCTTCTTAAACTGCCTTCCCGATATTTTTCCGTGAGGTGGTTGTAGTTTGTTCTGAGTTACCCCTCCGGAATGTTGATCCAGGTATCATCTAGTTTCGAGCCTTCCTTGTCGACCCCCTCATTGGTGAGCCTGTCTGCTAGCGCATTCGCTGACTTGCGCACCCAACACAACTCCACTGTATTCAGAGTTCTCATATGCTCCTGGATTTTCTGTAGGGAGTGTGAAAGGTGCCAGTGGCACTGAACCTTGCCCACTCTGGTGGCATTTTGGAGTCTTTTCATCGTGTTGATAATCAGGGTGGAGTCACCTTCCACGATGGTGTTTGTCATTCTTTCGTGGCCTAGGATTTCAAGGCCAAGTTCTAGGTCTCCAAATTCCTCCGCGTTGTTGATTGAGTTTCCCATGCTCCCCGCGTACAGTCGGATGATGTTTCCACCACTGTCTTTAATCATGACACCTACCCCTGCCAATCCTGGATTCCCTTTTACCGCCTCGTCAAAGTTCAGTTTGAGGAACCCTGACGGAGGGGGAGTCCAGTTGCGGGCTCCTATTTGGAGTTGTGGGTTGCGCTCTACAGGTAGGTTGTTGCGCTAGTGTTTCAGTTGGAAAAAGTCCATTATACGGGAGTCTTGGTCTGTGAGTTACGCTTTCTCCGTCTTGCAGTTGTGGCTCTGTACTATTTCTCTTATTTGAGAGACTATTGTCTCATTTATCCTTTCTCTTGGTATGCTTTCATTCCTGAAAATGTGTCAGTTCCGTTCTTTCCAGATTGCCTAGATGATCATCCCCGACGTTAGGTTCCAACAGAGGTTCACCATTTCATTTTCACTATAACCCTCATTCAGTTGTTGATGGTTGCGCTGATGTTCCCTCAGATCCTATTAGACTAGCGGAAGATACCTGCCACCCAATCCCAAATCTTTGTTGTGTAATTGCATTCATCGAGGAGGTGATTAATTGTTTCTTCCTTGTCCAGACAGAGATGGTAGTGAGAGGGACCTATGAAATCCCTTTTCATGAGGTTCTCCCAAGTTAGAATTCGGTTATGAAGAACTAGCCATTTGAACATTTTGATTTTTTTCCATTGGGGGCTTTTCCATATTTTTTCCCACTGTTGCTCCGGGTTTTCTTGGTCCTAACCCACGATGTAATAACATGCTTCTTTTAAGTTGAATTCACCCCCATTTTTCCTACCCCACCTTAGTTGGTCCTCTTCTTCTAAGAACCCAATTTTCCTTTCTCCCAATTCCTCCTCCACCTCTTTTGTTATTGTATCGATCCAACCTCTATGTTGTGGATTAAGTTTGTCCCAAATCCTCCATCTATCATTGCCATCCCTTTGCTTCCAGTACTAATGGATTTTTGTTTTGCCTTACCCAATCATTTTTTGTTGAAGTTCCTCCCTATATGGATTTTCCATTCTAGGTTCCTGTTGCCATGCGTCCTCCCAAAACCTTGTTGTTCTACCATTTCTGACTTCCCAGAAGCTGGGTTTATGGATCCAGTTCTTATTTCGCTAGGCAAGATTCCAGATGGTTGATCCCTCCCTTGTGCCCATGAACCGAATTCACTCCTGGTCGCTTATGTTCGGGGAATACTTGGCCTTCCAGAGGTTTTCCCACAGTACCGAATATTCTTTTACCCATGTCCACCAGAGCTTTGCCCCGTAGGCTTTGTTGGTTACCTATGGGTCCTATAACCCCAAGCCTCCTTTGATTTTTGGTCTGCATACCTTATCCCAGGCCACCAAGGCCCATTGCTTTTTATGTTCTGCGTCGCGCCATAGGAAGTATCATTGGATGGCCCTTATCTTTTGTAGAATTCATTTGGGGGCTGGGAACACTGACATCATATACGTCAAAATTGCTTGAAACATTGTTTTGGTGAGGATAAGCCTTACGACCAGGTTTAGGGCTCTATATGTCCAATTTTTTACCCTCTCCTACAGTTTGTTGATAACTCCTTCCCACGTGGCCTTTGTGTATGCTCTGTCCATCAGGGGGGTTCCCAAGTATTTCATTGGGAGCGTTTTACGTTCAAACTCCATAATGTTGGCCAGGTTGCGCTGAATTGCTGGATTAGTGTTGAAGAAATATATCATGGATTTGGAGTGATTGATTTCCACCCCCGAGGCTTCCCCAAAGTCTTCTAAGATTCTTTTAAAAACCTTATCTTCTTTTACCGTGGGTGTCCTATGGAGTAGGGTATCATCAACGAACTGTTGGTGTGTGGAGGTTGGACAGTTTTCAAAAGGTTTGATGCCTTTTATTTCACCAGCTACAGTTGCGCTTTTTATGCTTCTGCTTAGCCTTTCCATAATTAGAATGAACATGAAGGTGGAGAGTGAGTCCCCTTGTCTTATGCCTCTGGATGGACCGAAGGGTTTGGCTGGGGCTCCATTGATTAGTAGCGAGTATCTTGTCATTGAGACTAGAGTGACTATCCAGTTGATCCAGTGCTGGTCGAACCCAAAAGCTTCCAACATCTTATCCAAGTAGTTCCAACTTATTTTGTTGTAAGCCTTCACCAGATCTAGTTGGAGTATCATTCCCCCTCTCCTTTGGCTTTTCATCGTGTGAATGATCTCATGGGCTTGGATGATATTGTCCAGGATTTGTCTTCCTTCCACAAAACCCTTCCGTTTCTGTGAAATCAGTGTGGGAAGGAGTGTCTTCAGTCTATTGGCTATGACTTTTGAGATTATCTTGTAGACTACATTGCATAAAGCTTTAGGCTTGTAGAGGTGTGGGGTCCTAACTTAATTTTCTTTCGGGATTAGAGTGATCATTGTGGCATTTAAAGCTTTCAGGATGTATGCCGATCGCCTGGAGTCCTCCACCACCTCGTAAATATCATGCTTAACCACTTTCCAGAAAGCTTTGAAGAATTCCACTGTGAAGCCATCCGGGCCTGGGGCCATTTTTTTGGGCATCTCCTGGACCACTTGGTCAATTTATTCCTTTGCAATGGGTTTTCTTAGGCCAACATTTTTCTCCTCTGTAACCAGCTTGGGGATGTGCTGAATTATTCTTTGTATGGCCTCAGATCTGCCTTGGTTGGGTTCTTGGGCTATCCCCTGGAAGTGGTTGACGAGTATATTCTCAATTTCCTGGTGGGATTCTCTTTCGATCTCGTCCCGATCCCTAATCTTCAGGATTTTGTTATGGGATCTTCTTGCAATGGTTGTTCTATGAAAAAACTTGGTATTCCTGTCCCCTTCCTTTAGCCACCTTATTCTGGATTTTTGGGGCCACCGGGTTTCTTCCTGCTGGCATCTTGCTTCCCATTCTTGGGTCATTTGGATCTCTTATTTTTTTCGATCCTCTGTGTATCCCTCTTCGATACAATGTTCTTGTAGTTTCTTCATTCTGTCCTCAATGCTCTTTTTCCCCTACTTTATATTTCCAAATACTTCCATGTTCCACACCTTGAGTTTTTGTTTGATGTACTGTAGTTTTTTGTAAAGTTTGAACATCCTTGTCCCTCGATCCGGTAGTTCCTCCCGCCACCATTGGTTGATGTTCTCCTTGAAGGTGGGATGGTCGATTCATAATTTCTCAAATATAAATGGTTTGTTCTTCGGTGTGGTTTGAAAATTAGCTTCCAGTTGAACTAGCCAGTGATCTGACCCCCCCCAAGGGAGGATGTTGCAGTCTAAAGTTAGTCTCTGCAACATGATTGATTATGAAACTAAGAATCTATCTAGCCTTATAGCTACTCGGTGGTGACCTAGTCATTTGATGTTCCAGGTGAACTGACCATTGCTGATCTTGATGTCCACGAGCTTCATTGTGTCAATGAAAGCTGAGAATTCTTCCACATCTCTATCCAGTCTCCTGGTGCCCCCTTTTTTCTCAGTGAGTGTAGTGATGATGTTGAATCCCCTACCAGGATCCAATGGGGGTTGAGGGTGCGATCCTTTAGATTCTCTAGGACTAGGAGCAATCTCCTTTTTTCCTCCATCACTTGGGGGCCATACACATTAGTGCATAGAATTTCCTCTGTGTTCCCTATAATTTTCATATTAACTGAAAGTGTGTGTCTCGTGGCTTCTGCTGCAAGTAGGTTCACCGATTGTGGGTTCCACAAGGTGAGGATACCTCCCGTCGTCTGTTGGCTTTCGACAACCAACATCTTGTACTTACTCCAATGCTTTTTACTGATTGTTTCCATTCTGTCTAAAGTGCATTTTGTCTCTTGAATGAAACATAGGTTAGGTTGTTCCCTACTCAAACTATTTTTAAGGATTCATTTCTTTCTTGGGTTGTTTAGGCCTCTTATATTCCACGTTATAATCTTCATTTAAACATGTGGTGGGGAGTTGGGGAAGAGCTTTTTAATCTTACTTGATTTTATCAACAGGGCTCCTAGTTCTTGTAGGGCTACGCTATTTGATTTTCTGGCTTTCTTCCTTTGTGTCTGCTTGGGTGAGCGTTGTGGCTGTCCCTCACCGGTTTTGATTCCCAGGTGTCCTATCTCTCCATGCATGCGCTTGATTCCTCTGGATTTCACTTCCTACCTTGGGAGGAAGAGATATTGAATGCAATCGAGTTGTTCCGCTGGCACATTGTCTACTCCCTTCCTTTTCCATTGCTCCAATATATTCGGTAGATCTATTCCTTCCCTTTCCACAATGTCTCTGAGATATGGGTCCTCTGTTCCTACCTCACTTGGAGTCATCATTTGGGTGTGTTAGCGTCAAAAGTCACCCCTGGATTGCTTGCAGGAGCAGAGCCCAACGCCCATCAGTTTTTATGTCACGATTTAATAAATGGGGGTGGTCAAATGGAAAGAGACCCAGGAAAGTAGCATTGACATAGGAACCAGGGTTTGGTATGTAGAAAGCAAGGGAGGTCTTGATCCAACTTCCGTCAGTAAGTTGATTAAAGGGTGGTAGATGGAAGACTTGTGAGAAGGGTGAGCAAGACTGCCTCGGGCAACAGGCCTTCGGAAGCTTGAAGAAGAAAAACTCAGAAGCCAAGATCCTCTTGGTCCAAAGTTTCAAGGAGCTGAAGGATGACTCGATTAGATCCTCCAATTCCAAGCCATTCCAACACTGAGAAAACACAAGAACTGATTAGAAACGTTGCGACTATTGCAGTGATCCAACCTACATCATCCTACAACAACACAACTCTACTGGATCCTCCAATTCCGAGCTGTTCTAACACAGTAAACAAAGAGATGGAAAAAGAGGTTGACATCCATAAAGTAAGAAGTCTCAAATGCCTTATACATTAACCAGAGCGACTAGCGCTGCAACAAAACTTTACAATCGGGAGCCTAGCTCAACCATTGACCCCTTACAAAAATACAAAGACTGAGTCTATATACTCAACAAAATTTTCCTATCAGAGGCATGTTCAGTCATCCAAGGCGTGGTGTCCCCTCAGCCGAATTTGGATGGGTAACTTTCGTCAGACGTCGCCTTAACTGTGCATGGCTCCTGTAGGGGAGATAGCAGCAACATTAAAGGCCAACATGGCATGCGCAGACTTTCTCTGGTCAGATGAGGACCGGCCATGACCTTTTGGAGAAAATCAGTGTACAGGACCGTCTCGAGCAGACTGTCTACTGGAACCTCCATACCTCACATTCAATAAGTGAGCTGAGGTTTCAACTACCTCTGTTCACCTTCATTTAATTCTTCAGTGAGGACCAGGATCGAAGTTGCGTCAGATGGCGCATGGAGATCACGATGATCCTTTTGGCGGCTAGCCCCGACGCCTTTGGCTCCTTTTGCACAGTTCTTTTCTTTCCCATGTGGCGACGGGCTGTGACCCTGTGCTTACTGGCAAACGAGATTTCAGTGTTCGTGAATAGGAAGGGGTTGATTCCCGTCCCTTGAAACCGCGATGAACGAAACACCGAGACGGATTGAGTTGGTGCCACGCGTCCCCCTAGATCTGACGGCTCTGAACTCACCCGATGATGCTGTGAGCCCGATTTCAGGCGCTATCGACACTTCTGGGTTCAGGGCTTCGAGATGTATAACGATAGAAAACCTTCACCCTTTGAACTCGTGACTGTCGAAAAGCCGACATGACCAGATCTCGCGCCACGTGTCCTTTGGATGAACGACTGCCATCCATGCCCGCACATGATATGGGTGCTATCCATTGCGCTATCCTCGACGCATCTTCTCTATCTGCGACTTCCCGCCAACCGTTTATCTACTCATATGGATGGATCAGGACCGCTGACACTATAATTTTGCCCGCTCGCTTGATTTTAAGTCCGAACAAGACTTCTTCTGTTCGTTGCGCTTGGGCGCTCCTCGTGCAACCTATAGACCTGAATATACCGATGCCAAAGACAAGTAATGTTGCTAACATTAGGCTCCATGGGGGATAAAGTCGTCCATGTGATGCTCTAAGGACTCATTTTGTAGTTCTAGTGCCTTGTTGTTGGGCTATGGAGTCAAGCTCAAAACACCCCCTGCTGAAAATATAGGCCGAAAAGTAAAAGTAAAACAAAACAAGATACATGCTCAAAAGAGCTTATTTATGTATAGTCCTAAACTAGCAAAACTGTATATACATGGGCTAGGTGAAAGCAAATTTCCACCATAGCCACCCATACTGCTTGGTGATTCGTCCATTCTCTTTACTGCAGATGCTCCATAAAATGCTAGGGAGGCATGATAGGCAAATGAAGATGAGGTTAACCATGCTGTCCATACCCCCAAATGTTGAGAAGGGGAATAAATTTATAGGCTCCAAAGCCTTTGGAAAGAACAACTCCATATAAGACCCCACAGGGTCACCATATCTAATGCCATGGGAGTTTAGTTGGTCAGAAAACATCTCTTGTCCTCCATGGTTGTTCACCTGTGGCATGATGTCTTCAGAGTGCACAAGTGGGTGGAGGACAGATGCAGGCTGGCCAATGCCAGATGACACCTGCCCACAAACAGGCTCTGGATAGGAGATGAGTTGTCTACTAATCCCTTCCTCTTTATGCTGCTCTGTGCTTCCTGCAAGCCTAGTAGAGCTGATTTCCACCCATGGCCTTTCCTTAATTAATAAAGGAACATGCTCTATAATGTGGTCTTGGAAATCTTTCATAACACAATACTCACTTGTGAGTATTGGTGGACTAATGTTATTAGAACATTTCAAGAAATCTGAAATGTGGGACTCCATGCATATGGCGACAGGATCATGGGGAGTATGATAGAATCCTGGCCGCTTCAGAAGACCAGGATGTTCTTCTGCAAAAAACTCTCTACTCACAAAAGAATGTCCCTCCCCCTCATGGGAAAAACACTCTGGATCTTCTACAAATGCAGCTTTTACCACATAAAGATGATATTCAAATAAAGGAGCAGCCGGATCTAGGTCATAATGACTATTTATTGGTTCTTGTTCTAGATCTGATCCATAATTGCTATATCCTTGCTTAGATTCTGAAACAGACTGACAGTCTTCTTCCTCCTGTATATGAAAATTTGTCTGCTTACGAGTCCACCTGCTAGCCCTGATGTTTTCCTCAACCTCTATAGCATCCTCAAACAGATGTATCAATGATGAGGATTTCCTCTCTCTTAGGAGGAAGACTAGCTCTAGATGTTGAGCCATGATATAGTACACCATAGCAGAAGTCTGTGTGGGTCTGATCTCTACAGGCATGCTATGATAAACACTAAAAAATATTCTGTTGAAAACAACCAAGGCTTCATCTTCCCCTCTCCTCAAGGCACTAAACTCGGACCAGTATTGATCAAGGGACTTGTTCTCACCCCAACCTTTTAAAAATATATGGTATAGTTCAGTCCAGGAACCAATAGAACCGGCCTCCAGACACCTAAACAACACTGCAACATCTCCAGACAGGGAGTGTGAGAACATCCTCATGACAACATCTTCGTGAAGGATCTCAAATTGATCAATAAGGGTCTCAAAGGCCTCCATATGCCTCTCAGCTGTAACATGACCTTCCCTAGAAAATCGAGGAAGATACTCGAAGAAATCATGAGGATAAGGGTTAAGGTGATATGGCAGCCTCAGAGGTTTAAACAACTTATTTCTGATTTTGATTTGAAAAGCAGTGGGCTGATCATGGGATTCAATAAGAGGCTGGGGAGGCTTAGTAGGAAAAAAAGGGGGTAACGAGGTCTGGGAAGACTGTGAATTATCCTCAACCTCCTCAGGACTACAAGGGAACTCAATTCCAAGAGGAGGTGTGATACAGATCTCATCTTCATGGATAGGCAGAGGTGAAGGCACAAGATCAATATCTGCAACACAAGAAGAGGGTATGCTTTCTTCTTCTGACTAGATAAGGGGAGGCTCAAGGACATCAGAATGTACAAAGGAGAAGAAAAAATTCTCTATAAATGAAGGGACAGAGAAGAATGAGCTGACAAGGAAATACAAAACTTCATGCAGTAAGCTCATAAACTGATACCTGGTCTTTCTCTTCGACATGGACTTCCTTCTGTCAACATAATCCCTTCCAGTGGAGTCTTTAAATGTGGATTCGCCAGGTGAATGCTATGCAGAATGAGTGTGTTCAGTCCTCGTTCACCATCAAAGACCAGAACTGAGATTCGTGTCTCCCAAGAGCTACTAGGTGTAGCCAGAGGCACTGCAACAAAGGAGTTACCAGGTGGAATGACCTCAGAGGAGTTGCCAGGTGCAAGTGCAATCTTCCATGGTTCTGATGTCTGATGCACCTTTAGAATCAGAAGCTCGATGTCATTCAATCCCAGGGAAGATTTTCAACTTCGTCCCCAGAAACGACGCTAGAAATGTTAGCGTCAGAAGTCACCCCTGGATTGCTTGCAGGAGCAGAGCCCAACGCCCCTCAGTTTTTATGTCACGATTTAATAAATGGGGGTGGTCGAATGGAAAGAGACCCAGGAAAGAAGCATTGACACAGGAACCAGAGTCTGGTATGTAGAAAGAAAGGGAGGTCTTGATCCAACTTCCGTCAGTAAGTTGATTAAAGGGTGGTAGATGGAAGACTTGTGAGAAGGGTGAGCAAGACTGCCTCGGGCAACAGGCCTTCGAAATCTTGAAGAAGAAAAAATCAGAAGCCAAGATCCTCTTGGTCCAGAGTTTCAAGGAGCTGAAGGATGACTCGACTAGATCCTCCAATTCCAAGCCATTCCAGCGCTGAGAAAACACAAGAACTGATTAGAAACACTGCGACTGTTGCAGTGATCCAACCTACATCATCCTACAATAGCGCAACTCGACTGGATCCTCCAATTCCGAGCTATTCTAACACAGTAAACAAAGAGATGGAAAAAGAGGTTGACATCCATAAAGTAAGAAGTCTCAAATGCCTTATACATTAACCAGACCAGTGCTGCAACAAAACTTTACAATCGGGAGCCTAGCTCAACCATCGACTCCTTACAAAAATACAAAGACCGAGTCTATATACTCAGCAAAATTTTCCTATCAGAGGCATGTTCAGTCATCCAAGGCGTGGTGTCCCCTCAGCCGAATTTGGACGGGTAACTTTCGTCAGACACCGCCTTAACTGCACATGGCTCCTGTAGGGGAGATAGCAGCAACATTAAAGGCCAACATGGCACGCGTAGACTTTCTCTGGTCAGATGAGGACCGACCATGACCTTTTGGAGAAAATCAGTGTACAGGACCATCTCGGGCAGACTGTCTGCTGGAACCTCCATACCTCGCATTCAATACGTGAGCTGAGGTTTCAACTACCTCTGTTCACCTTCATTTAATTCTTCAACGAGGACTAGGATCGAAGTCGCGTCAAATGGCACATGGAGATCACGATGATCCTTTCGGCGGCTAGCCCCGACGCCTTTGGCTCCTTTTACACAGTTCTTTTCTTTCCCAAGTGACCACGGGCTGTGACCTTGTGCTTACTCGCAAAGGAGCTTTCAGCGTTCGTGAATAGGAAGGGGATGATCCCCGTCCCTCGAAACCGCGATGAACGAAATGTCGAGATGGATTGAGTTGGCGTCGTGCATCCTCCTAGATCTGACGGCTCTGAACTCACTCGATAATGTTGTGAGCCCGATTTCAAGCGCTATCGGCACTTCAGGGTTCGGGGCTTCGAGATGTATAACGACAAAAAACCTTCAACCTTTGAACTCACGACTGTCGAAAAGCCGACGTGACCAGATCTCGCGCCATGTGTCCTTTGGATGAACGACTGCCATCCATGCCCGCACATGATGTGGGCGCTATCCATTGCGCTGTCCTCGATGCATCTTCTCTATCTGCGACTTCCCGCCAACCGTTGATCTACTCATATGGATGGATCAGGACCGCTGACACTATAATTTTGCCCGCTCGCTTGATTTTAAGTCCGAACATGACTTCTTCTATTCGCTGCGCTTGGGCGCTCCTCGTGCAACCTGTAGACCTGGATATCCCGATGTCGAAGACAAGTAATGTTGCTAACAGGGTGTTGGCATCTTCATTTCCTCCATCCCCGGGACTTGCGCTACCTCCTTTTTCTCCTTTGTTGCTTGGAGTTTATGTGTTCTCCTGAGTTGCGCATTCACTCGCTTCCTTATCTTTTGTCTTTTCCTTCCCTCCTTCTTCCCCTTGGTTGGGCCTGCCCCTTCCTTCTGTTCTAAGCCTGGCTTCCGGGTTGCTTTTTGTTGGGGTCTTGCCTTGTCTCTTGTTTCCTCTTCTTTTGTGATTTGGCTTCACAAGTCTGTCCTCATTCTGTTGTAGCTTGGTGTTTTCAGCTTCTTGTTTTTTGTTAAGAGGGCATTCTCTTAGTAGGTGTCCATGTTCATGACATCTTCTGCATCGAAACGAGATCTGCTCGTAGTCTATTCTTTGTATCCATTCCTCATCCTTGAACTCCAGGCTTATGGCTTTCGGGAGCGCCCTTGAAACATCCATCTCTATGAAAATCCTACGTAGGATGTATATCTGCCTTTTAGAGTTGCTTCCGATGTCTTAACATATTTTCCGAGCTTTTTCCCTATGGCTTCAAAGGTGGATGGCAGCCAATAATCTAGCTATAAGGAGTAAAGCCTTAGCCAGACTAGGACATTTTTAAAGGTTTCTTTCTCTAGGGAGAAGTTTTCCTTCCATGGAAGAATGTACAGCCCCGCTGAGGCGTGGAAATATGCCACCCCCTCAAAGATTTTATGCCTGTCCTCCAGGGTCATAAAGACCATTGTGAAGAATCCTTTCGAGCCCAGGTGGAGTTCCACTTCTCCACTTGGCTTCCAATGGTATTTTATCTAGTTGCACAACATTTTTTCTGTGGGCTACAGGCCCATGAACTTGCAGATCAGTGCATGCGTCTTCATCTGATCCCGGAAGAGTTGTGTTTGAGGGTCTTCCAGTATAACCTTGGTATCAATGTTGTTTTAGGTTTACACGGGTTGCACCCATCGACCCCACTGGGGTTCGTCATCGCTTGCGTACCATTATGGGCTTCTCTGGCTCCTTCCCCCATAGATTCACTTTTTCTTGGTTTCCCTCTTGATTATTTTCCGATCTTGATCCTGAGGTGCATGTAAGAGTGTCTTTGAAACCATCGCCTCGTGGGCCTTTCCCTCTGTCCACCACTACCTGCTTGTATGAGGGGGCTGCATTCCCTCCCCCTTTGGTGACCATGTTGGCCACTGTTGGGACTGCGATTATTAAACCTTAGCTTGAAATTTTCTCCAGAGCCGTGACTTCCGTCCCACCTCCTCCTCACACTTAGCATAATATGTTTGTATATATCTCAGGGCAATCCTTAGTGTTATGCATATTTTTACCCAAAGTCATTCTCTTTTACTCTTAAGCATCTCCCAAATTGGAGAGAGCATCCTATGAAAATATTTCTCATCCTATGAAAATATTTCTCTTTCGAGCATGTTTACTGCCAAAGCTTTCACATAGTCCATTTAGTAGCTTACAAAAGGGATATATTAAGGGTGTTCACAATAAATTGCATGTTGCTATTTTGATTTGCAAATGAAACTATGGGATTATACTTAGACATTGATTATAGAATAAGCTCTTATCAATGCAACTTCTCCAATCATGGATTTAATTAATCTCTAAACTCCATTTAGGATCAATCCACCCTACTTAGAAGTTGTTGGTCCCAACAACTCTCCTACTAGTTAAGAAAATTAGTTTGAATCTACTCTAATGCGTGTCATTTTGGGGGTTGGTGAAACTATCCTTTCATGCATATTTAGTAAAGTTACAGGGTTCCCTATTTGATTCCCCACACTTTGTATTATGACATTGTAATATTCAAGAGAACACATAACAACTTCCTTTTCATTAATGTTCAGTATTAGTAGCTCAACACTTCATGTGGTCAACATTAAAAAATGAATGATTATGCATGTAGGTTGGTAAGTCCGACTTTAATGCATTCTCTCCAATATTCTCGATAATAATAGAAGGACCAAATCTAAACAAATTTACATTCCTATTTTATGCTTTAAAGCATTTCTTTTGAAAGAATACCCTACCTCTATCTCTTATCTCTTATCCAAAATTGACAATTTATATAGTGTTGTCCATGGCCAATTTTATGCTTATATTGACCCTTATACAAAGCTATTCAAACTTGATCATAAATTCTCTAAATGTAGTCTACCCATCTTATTGAACTGCCTCCAGCAGTATATAGCTATGAGTTAGCTTTGACTGCTGTATTAATTTGGTTTGACTTCAAAAATTTTGTAAATAACCTGATGTGTAACATAAGAAACTTAAAATTTTATTTTTTAACATGTAAAAAAAAATATTTTTCTTACATTTCATTGGTTGATAACTTTATAGTCTTATTGGAACCTTCACTTATTTCAAGGTTTCAAAGTACGCAGGGATGGGGTGTTTCTGTATATTCAAAATACGCAAGGGTGGAGTGTTTCCGCATTCCATGTTTGATCGACAACCAACGACGTACTAAACAACACGTTAACCCATAAGGCTGCTCATACTACCTCCAGCACAAATTCTTAGGAGGCAATATGAGCAACCTTGCGATCCTTGTTACTACCCAGATGTAGTGGCCTCCTTCATTACAACATTGCCCCTCTAGAATAGGACATATAACGAATAATGTATTTATGATGAACCTTTTGGGTTCATTAAATACAAAGGGTGGGCGTTAAATGTCTACATAATACTCTAGCAAGGTCAATAAATAAATATAAAATTACTTTATATAAATCAATTTTATATTGTAAATTACAATGTAATGGATATAAAAGTCAAGTAAAATGTTAAATATGATTTATTAAAGTTATTAATGAATATTAATAAAAATATGTTCCCTTTCTTGAAGAGTCATAACTATTAAAGGACATGCATATCAATGTATCATCCATCATATATTCGACAATAGTATTTCTTTTTCGATATTCAATTCTACGCTGGATACTTTTCATGTGTTATCATAGCACCGTTGTTATTTGTCCTATAAAGTGTTCAAACCTGCATACCTGCATCCTTTGGCCATTGAGGTACTTATTTGAATTTTTATTTTTTTTACCACTTGGATTTACAAGGTGTGCATCCATTTGGCTTCGAACAAAATTGCGTCGAATTTTTCATATACAACTAAATGTTGAATTATAACATACATAATATAATATTGCTAACAAAAATTCAAAGTTCAATTAGCATTCATTAAAATCATAAATAACATGACTTCATCATTAAATGACGAGAATAACAAATATGTATCCACTTATGCATCGCATGTCCAATGTTGACCTAAAATGCATATAAGCCCATTGAAATTAGATATGAATTCTAAATATATTGAGTATAATAAACAACAAGATGGAATTCTATACCATTAACATCCATAATAGATTTCATGATTAAATTGTAATATTGCTCTACTTTAAAACAAAAAAAACAAAAAACAAAAAAAACTAATTAATTAAATAAAATTCAAGCACTAAATTACCATAGTGACATTCTGTGCATCTGCAAACCCTACCCTTGTGCTACTCTTTCGGCCCATTGTCATGGTAGGAGGAGGGCCTACTCCTCTTGATTTCACTGTAGTTGTTTCTGCTTTCAAGCGCTTACTTGAATCAACTAATCATTCAATGATCAAACCTACCAGGAGTGTTTCGTCAAGAAACTCAACCAGGTTCCTCAAGTTCGTCTCCCTCAAGTTTCAAGAGGATGTAAGGCTCTCAATTTCACTGAGAAAGGATTGGTTGGATAATTTATTGACCTCTAGCCTCCCCCATGACAAATGGAATCATGGATCATTTGGATTCAACAACCCTTAATCAAAGGTTGTGTCAATCGCTTCTTATGTGGAAAAGGGTATTATGATTTTCTCTTTGAATTTAAAGAGGATGGAGATTTAATTTTTAGAACCGGTCTACACTTTAATGGAACCATGGGCATGTATCTCAATCGATGGACCTCATACTTCAATCTTGAAGTTGATATCCCTTCTGTAGTTCCCGTATGGGTTCATCTTCCTCACCTTCCTCTTCATTATTGGGGGGCAATGTTTGAAAAGCATTGGTGACGCCATTGGTAAATACATTGACAAAGCATAACCAAAGTCTTGAATGTTTGCTTGTGAAAGAATCCGCATTGACGTTGACCTAGGAAAAGGAATTCCATAAGCCATCAAGTTAACCCTGGATGACCGGTATTTTATTCAACAAGTTTTCTACGAGTAGCTCCCTTTCAAGTAAGATCATGTCATGAATATGGCCATTTCACCAAAACTACCCCAAAAAACCTCAAGAAATTAAGGAAGCTTTGGAGCAAGCGGAAGGAGGGAAAAATGATCTGAATAATAAAGTAACAACTCAACCTATGGTATATATTGCAACCAAGAATCCCGTGAGTCCATTTGCAAAAAAATGGGAAGCTTGTAAAGTAAGCCAAACTCAAACCTTTGATCCTTCTTCAAATGTTCCAACTTCTTATGTAAATCAATACAAGATATTAGGTTTTGTTGCCATATAGACCCTCAAAAGATAGACAACTAGGAACTCCTTTCCAGGCCCAATAATAGTTCAGATGGCTCTGCCCCCTCTAGAAACCCCTTCTTGGGGCAACGTAGGATGGGAAGAACATGAATTGGAAGAGCCCCTTGAGGAGCAAGATCGGGTAAATATAGAAACCCTCGCCTGGTCAACAAAGATAATCACAAGGAGTAAATCCCAACATGCAATAGAAGAAGGAGAAATACAAGAAGAAAGATTACCCAAAAAAGTAGGAAGAAAGACCAACAAGGATAAGTTGGAGGAAGCAACAAATGTTGATAAAGCCATGGGCAAGCAACCATCTATCCCTTCTATTTGGGAAAATAAAAAAGGGGGAAAAGGTCAAGAAGCAAACACTACATCAGATCCTTTGGGAGGGGAACCTCCTCAACCTCAAACTAAATGAAGATTCCCACCTATTATTGTAGAGGCATGGGAAACATAATTAAAGAAGAAGTAATTAGAGACTTAATCAAACTAGAAAATCCCTATGCACTTATCATTCAGGAGAAAAAAACTAAGCGAATAAGAAGCCACATATATAAGGAAAAAGTTATGGAAAAATAACAGTAACATAGCAATTGGATCAAGGGGAGCATCTGGTGGAGTCCTTTCTTTTTGAGACCTTGATCAATTAGAAATTTTGTTTTCCTATACTATGGAAAATTGGATCCTTAAAAAATTCAAACATCTTGAGTCATGGTATTTTTTTATCTAATTAATGTCTACTTTCCAGTCATATATCCAGAGAAGATTGGTTTTTGGAGCTCTCTATAGGCAATCAAAGAAGAATATGGCTTTGATAGTTGTATCAAAGGCAGAGACTTCAATACAACTATATCAAATGAGGAAAAAAAAGGAGGCAACATAGTTCAGGATCCAATGGGGGAAAATGGTTGATCTTATTAACTAAGGGGACCTCATAGATATCAACCCTATCAATGGAAAATATACATGGATCAACAAGAGAATAGGGGATGCCATATAGCAACTAGACTGGATCGATTCTTGGTTCATACTACCTTTTTTCTTTAGGACTTCCTTATCTCCTCCAAAATTATTCCTTCTACAACTTATGACCACAAGCCAATACCACTACTTCTTGACACTCCACAGAATTTTGGTCCACTTCCTTTCAAATTTAATCTGTTATGGCTTCAAAATGAAGAGGTTTTCAAGTTAATAGAATATTCTTGGAAGATTCCCATCATTGCCAGTCCCTCTTTAGTATGGGAATCTAAGTTAAAGTCTATAAAAAATGTTGTAAAACTTTGGGCAAGGACATCTTACATCTCTCCAATAAAAGAGCGACAAGATCTCCAACAACAACTTGATAATATTCAAAAGCAAATGGAAGACGAGGAAGTAACTGATGGGATTTTGTTGGAAGAAAGAGAAACCAATCAAAAACTGCATAAGGTATTTAGAAAGGAAGAGGAAGAATGGAGGATTAAATCCATAAGTTTGCGGCTTAGATCAAGAGACATAAACACAACCTTCTTTCATAAACAATCCAAAGCTTGGAGGCAACATAATAATGCCAAAAACATCATACAAGAAAATGGTCAAAACGATGAGACCTTTGAAGAAATTAAAGAGGCAACTCGACACCACTTTGAGGCCCTATACATTGATGAAAACCAAGCAGAACCAGAGGCAGTCCAAACAATGTTGGAGATCATTCCTATAGTAATTAGAGAAGAAGAAAATAAACATTTGTTGCAAGAAGTTGAAGAAGACGAAATAATAGGAGCAATATGGAGCGTGGAAAAGAAAAAGCTTTGGGACCCGATGGCTTCACAATCCATTTCTTTAGGGACTTCTGGAACATTGTGAAGTCTGATCTTAAAAGGATGCTTAATTATTCCTTAAGAAAAAATTTGGCGGAAGCACTAACTCTACTTTCCTTGCTCTTATTCCAAAATAATTAAATCCTTCTTCATTCTCCAGGTTTCATCCTATCTCTCTTTGTAATTCTGCTTATAAAATACTAACAAAAATGGTTGCAAATAGATTAAATAAAGTAATTGGTTGGATAATCTCAAACGACCAGGGCATATTTATTCAAAATAGGAAGATCGTAGACAATAACATTTTGGTCCATGAAGCAATTCATTCGAGCAAGACAAGAAAATAGAAGGGCATGATCATCAAAATGGATATGGCCAACACCTTCGACTGAGTTTGACACTCCTTCTTCCTCTTTGAAGTTATGAGGAAGTTTGGATTCAATAGGGAATTCATTAGTTGGATTCAAGCTTGTGTTTCTTCACCTTGGATTGCACCCCTCATCAATGGGCATCCCACTTTTTTTTTAGAGCTAGAAGAGGATTAAGGCAAGGTTGCCCGCTTTCTCTTTTATTATACATTATTATGGATGAATCCTTGAGTAGGAAATTAAAATGTGAAAGGACCGACGATATAATACAGGGGCTCATCTACACAAGGGGGCGTCATAGAAATTAATCATTCTCAATTTGTAGAAGACACTCTTCTTCTCCGAGCGACTTCCACAATTATAATGAGAAGGTTTAAAAATGTTCTTGATTATTTTTGAATGCCTCTGGAGCCAAAGTTCACAATTAAAAAAGTCATATTTATGGATGGAATGTCTCTATAGAACAATTGCAATGCATTTCCAGAATTCTGGGATTTTCGAGTGTTGAGGCTTGGTTGTACTTTAAATATTTGGAAAATCCCATCTCCTTACAAAATCCTCCCTCTCATATTTGGCAGGAGATTCTCGATAAGATGAATAAGAGAATTCAACAATGGGGTGAAATATGGCTCAATATTGCCAATAAAATTATGCTTAATAATTTTGTTTTTCCCTCTCTTCATTGTTCAACACTCCTAGCTCCCTTAATCATAATGGATCTACTATCCACCATTCCTAGGGATAACTAAGGAGATGATGTCTCAAGGCCCTCAGATTGCAAACATGGAGTACTGAGAGGTAGATGAGCATGCAGGGGCCCCTTAAAGACGTTGTTGCCATCCGATCGATGGCAACAATGTCCATCACACCCAACTTGGCCCACAAAGGACAACATGTCTTGCTTCATAAGGCAACGAATATGGCATTGTGGTAAGTGTCATTTTGATCTTTGAAGCATTTAAACATGTTGCAAAGGATCCTTTCTTGATTTTGAAAACATTTTCTTATAAATTATTCTTTTTTCCCTATTTCACCTTGGTGAGTGTCATGATTTCCTAGTAAGTGGCCACCTTCAGGGAAAGGGTTGCTATTGGGGGTCTCCTTGAAGGGTCATTGTACCATTCTCACTCATACTTGCCACCTTCCATCACTAATTCCTCTCTATTTTCCCATCTTTTAGGCTTTCAGGCTTATTGACCCAAGAAGGGCATGTACCTCATTTCATGGGAAGAACGGGCCACTAGGCTCGAAGGTGCCCTAGCAAAAACATCATGCAATAAAGGCTTGCCTTGGGATCTTGAGAGAAATGAAACACTTCTCAAAAAAGTGAGGGACCCATAAAAATAATAATTAATTAATCAATAACACTTTCCAAGGTAGAGCATTTGTGGGATATGCATTTCCTTTTTAGTGCCCCTTATTGTCTTCAACTTGGAAAGGAATGTGAACCAAGGTAGCGCGTATGTGGGCTATGCATTTCCTTTTTAGTGACCCTTATTGTCTTCAACTTGGTGACACATGAAAATAAATGGCTAATAAAGGGTTTGGAAAAATATGCCTTAAAAACAAAAAGAGGAAAAGGATGTGGCTAGCCCTCAACAAAGGCACCCATAAATGAGACAATATGAGCCATTGTATGTCATGAAACCCCATACCTAGAATTCTAACCCCATCCACCTCACATTCACTACATGACCTAAAAAGGATTCTCCTTTGGAACATCCCCCACTTGAGGAATTGGTTCACCCAATAGAGGCACTATGCCACCCCTCCCATATCTAAATTTGGCAAGTTGTATAAGGTCTTTGAGCATTTGTTTATTTTGAAAAGGGGGGATTTGATGCACATATTTGGGTGGTTCTTTTATTAGATGTGGATTACTTGTCATGATATTTTGACTTTTGGACCCTTGGAGGGCATACTTGTTTGTCTTTGTAGGTCCTTGACAGGTGAAAGATTGATCGTGAACACACAAGGTCACATGGACCTTCATTTGGGGCATGAATACCATAGGTTGGATGATTTACCCCCTTCTATTTGGACACATGGGAGAGGGAACGTTGCCTTGGGAGGCACTTAGAGATCATGAGGAGATCACACTCAAACATCTTGCACCTAAATGTTGGCCTTTGGAGGCCTAAAAAGTCACACTGGATACCCTAGACGTCACATGGGCTAGGGTTTTCATGGGATTTTCATGGTTCATGGTGGTGTAGCTTGGTTTGATGGAGAGATATAGAGACACTTGACACGTGCTAGATCAATTGGTGGCATGATTTATAGCCTTTGGAGGCCCAACGTCCTTCATCAAAAGCTCAACGTCTCTCCTAGAGGCCCAAAGTCACCCTTTAGGGCATGACGTCACCCCTAAAAGGGGATTTTCTTCCGCAAATTTGAATTTTAAGATGTAAATGGAAAAATAAGGGGGCCGAAATCTCTAATTTTATGTTGGCATTTGGAAAAGTGGACAAAAGGGTTTTAGGTGACCTCACATAAATAGAGGTTACCCCTTTTGTAATTTTATCATAACTCACTTGAGAATTACATATGGTTGGCTGGAATTTTCACTTTACTATGGAAAATCCCATATCTCTCTCTCTCTTATGCTTTGTAGATGCTACTACTTGTCTCTTGGGGGAATAATATAGGCACTGTCTCTTGGATGCTTTGTTCTTTCTCTTGTGATGGAATATTCTTGGTAAAGAAGGGTTTATCTTGCTAATTCTTGGACAAGGTAAGGAATTTATGCTTTGTGTGTTTATTTCTTAGTTGCAAGGTTATTTTTGTTAAGCTCTCAGAGGAGTATAAAGGAATACACCCTCCACTAATATCTATCACTATTGTCTTGGATAAGCTATTTTGCAAAAGGTTGCTAGGAGGAGTAAAAAGGTTTACACCCTCCTAGATTTACCTTGCTAGGTTTTGTTTGCTCTAGGTAGTAAAAAGGCTTACACCCCTAGAGAAGTAACAAACCCTAACTCTTAAACAAGGTGCTCCATTAACCCAATTGATAAGGTAGTAATCAAATTTCCGTTGGATATATAAAATCATTGCATTGGTATACATGAATTATTGAGATATTGCATTTGTCTTAGTTGGAATTGATTATGCATGCTATAATCTTGTCCTTCTCCTAAGGGCGTCTCCTTTAGCCAAGTGTTTCTCTTTGCTGTTATAAAATAATTCTACATCCATTAGGGATGCTGAAAAATCACGCTTTCATCATCTATTGCTCTCTAATCTACAACTGAAACTCACTTGTAAACCTTGATAATTGTTCTACTAGTTATTGGCTAATTTTTGGGTGGTTTACTTTCTAATTTTTGTGGCTAGATTTTGTTGTTGTAGAACTTGTTTTCTACAACCACTTGGCTGCTATAATAAATTTTTGATAACACCTAATAAACAACCCTTAAGGCCACCAAAGTCTTTCTTTAAACATTGGAAGTTTGACTAGTCGCTGCTAGCCTTATTTCTTATATCTTGTACTAGATTTTGGATGGTTAATTTTGCAGTTGTTGATATCTTTTATTGCTGATTTACACACTTATATACTGCTGCAATTTTGGGACAACAAGGTTTTTTTCTAATTTCCCACTGATCAAAGACTTGGTTTATCATCATTTGTCTTATTCTGAGCAGGGATAACATTTTTTTGTAGGTACTTAACATTTGGCAACCATTCTCCCTCCAAAAGACTCTTATCTAAACCTTCATCCATCTCCAATATTGACCTATAGGGGTAGTCACTCATCATCATCTCACTTTACATATCAATCCCCCTGGGGTCGCCAAGATTCCCCCCTTATGGTGATTCATCATCACTAAAGCGAGGGGAGTGTTTATCTAAGTTGAAAATGGGTAGGTACTCCCATAGTTGTCACACTTCTGTGGCTTGGGTTGGGCTTTGCCCAAATTACATATTGTGCAATAACATTTTGGCGCCATTGTCGGGGAGGATTTTGAATCCTTTTCTGAGACCTAACGACACTTTGGCAAGATTTGATCCCAAATCCTTTACCTATAGCTTGACTGAATTTCCCTTTCCATTCTCTATGAGCATTTCATAAATCTCATCTGGTGACTCCACCATCCCAGAATCCACCGACCTTTTCCCAGGAAGATTCAAACCTTCTAAGGTTTATCAAAGAAGTCTTCCTCATAACTCCTCCATTGTCAAAACTTTGTTCCAAGGTTGTTTACCCCTTAACACAATGGCTCATGCTTGGTCTAGAAACCTTTTCAAACCATTGAACATGGGCGACTTTGTTGGATATCCCAATGCTATACCCAAAGAGATTCATAAATGGTTGCCAAAATTCACTAGAAATGATGTGGTGACACCAGAAGACCACCTATATGCAATAGGTGTGGCATTGTTGAATTAAGGTGTGGAACATGAAGATGTTGCAATGAGGCTATTAGCCATGTCTCTTAATGAAGATCCCAAAGGTGGTTCAGAGGACTACTCGATGATCATTTGGCATCTCATGATGATTTAGCTAAGTTGCTCAAAAGCATGTGGTCAACAAAGAAAGGCAGTGGAATGCTACTAGCACAGTTCAATCAAATCAAGAAAAAGGAAAATGAAACAGTGAAAGAATTTGATACTAGATTTGATAAACGGTATGATCATATCCTGGCTGATCTACGTCCACCAACAACAACCATTCGTGTCCTATACATGAATGCTTTTAAAGGGAAATTTGGTTTTATCCTCAAGGATAAAGTGCCAGACACTTTGGCTAAGGCCAAAGAATACAATGCATAGATTGAAGAAAATCTCATTAGCTCAAAGATTGAGTCCTTTCAATTTCCTCGTGCCAAGGTAGAAGCAAAGATGAAGAATACAACAAGCACTACGCCAGACCTAATCACTCTCCTGGTTCAGAATTTTGATTAGATGAACACTTAGATTGTCCAAAGTCAGAATCAAATTATGAATAGGTTGACAACTTTGGAAAGAAACCAGTCTACTCAAAGACCTCAAGTTTTTAGACAACCAAAAACAGGTTGGAAGATGAGGCCTCAACAAGAGGCAAAGGCTCCCGACACTTTGAATCCAGTTGGAATGCCCAATACAAAATAATTTCCATGGTGCTTGCCATGTAATGAAGCACATTCAGAAGATGATTGTCCAAGACAAACAGAGGAAGAAGGTTCAGATTCTACAAATTAGATGAACTTCATTGATACAATATTTTCTCTTCAGGACGATGAGCATGTGGATATTACACCAAAAAAAATTGAGGAATTCAAGAAAAGGGGTGTCAGAAAGGGGTGACTCGGAGTGCTAAACCAACTAGATGAGAACACAAAGAATGAGCCAAGGAAGAAGGAAATTTTGACATATGCAAGGAGAAACAAAATATCAGTTCCTCCACCACCATCTCCAACTCTCTCACTGCAAGAAAAAGAGGTTCCACCTAAACCAACAAAATAAGTGCCTCCACCTCCTCCACTTGTTGGTACATGACCTACTCCCAAATATACACAAGAGGATGAAGACCTTCAATAGAATATAGATGTGCTAGCCATGATTGGGAAGATGAATATATAAGTTCCTGTGGTTGAGATGTGCAAGATTCCATCTATAAGAAGAGAGGTCTTGAAAGCATTGAAGGCACCAGATGAGGAGGAATATCCTCTTGTGATCCTGAACACCATGTATCATGGACAAGAAAGGGAAGTTAACCCTCCCTTATATCTTTCTTTGGGTGTGAATGGTCTTCGATTAAATAATTGTATGTTGGACTCTGGGGCCTCAACAAATGTGACGTCTTTGAAGGTCATGAAAAAAATTGGTTTGGAGACAACCCACCCATATGGGAATGTGTGCGACATTGACTCAAAGAAGGTGAAAGTGTATTGTCTCATAGAATATGTGGAGGTATATTTGCACGATTTCCCTCATATCGGCCTCATTATGAGCATAATGGTGATTGATGTTCCAGATGCTTAGGGCATGCTCTTATCAAGAAGTTGGACTGTCGCCCTTGGCAGTTTCCTTAGCATGGATCTCACTCATGCACATATTCCCATGGGGGATGGTACCTTCGAGATTCTATATAACTGACAGGTGGTCAAGAAGCATGTGATGGATATGAACTATCCTGATTATCGCAATGATTGTTAGCTTTATGTGGCTAGATAGATCATTGAATATGACCCTCAAGATTTTCCCTTTGCATAGGAATATTTCATAGATACAATACTTCCGAGGACATATGAATATAAAGAGAAGCTTGCATAATTCTAGGGAAAAGAACTAGGATCCATCGAGATACTCAGGAAAGAAGAAGCCAAAAGAGGTGCTAAAAGAGAACGGACTATTAAGGACAGGGTCAAGGCGCAACCACTTGAGCAACCTTATATTGAAGACTTGTCTTACATGGATTTTGATGAGGGAATCCTTACACTCATGTGGGATAAGAAGAGGGGCAAGCCCAAGTATGATGAATGGAACAAAGTCTTATGGCTTGACCCTTAAATTGTCAAGAAGAAGTTAGAGAAAGAAAAATATTACTTGTCTTCCATGGATGGCAGAAGGATGCCATTACCAATTGATGGGTCTCTTCTCCAACCCTACATCAAAGGAACTTGACTTCTTTAGGGCCACAAGCCCCAAGTAACTAGGCATGCCATTTTATTTCCCTTGCACTTGCATTTGCTTGCTCATGATAGTTAGTTGCATCTACTTATGTTTGCATGTCATATATTATTTTCATTTTTCTTTACTTGCATTACTGCATACTTGTTATGATCATTTGCTTTCATCATATTACATGTTAGCCCATAAAGTTTTGAAAAAATGAAAATTTTTCTTTTAAAGATTACTTGAAATTTTGAAAATTTGATCATATGGACAAAGGGTGAGTGAGCCACCCTTGATATCCATAGTTTGTTTGCTTCATTGTGTGTAGGTATAGGTTTTACCAAGAGATGTTGAGGTTCTCATGCACTCTACGAGGAGTACATGTCCCCAAGTAGGAGCCATATGTTATCCCCCATTCCTAGGGATAACTAAGGAGATGATGTCTGAAGGCCCTTAGGTTGTAGACATGGAGTACCGAGAGGTAGATGAGCAGGCATGTTGTTCTATCATACCACACATCACCATCTAATCAATGATAGCAACGTCCACTACACCCAGCTTTTCCCACAGAGGACAACGTGTCTTGCTTCATGAGGTAACAAGTACAGTATTGTGGTAAGTGTCATTTTAATATTTGAAGCATTTAAACATGTTGCAAAGGATTCTTTCTTTATTTTGAAAACATTTGCTTGGAAATTATGTTTTTTCCCCTATTTCACCTTGGTGAGTGTCATGGTTTCCTATTAAGTGGCCACCCTTAGGGAAATGGTTTCTATTGGGGGTCTCCTTGAAGGGTCAATGTACGATTCCCACTCATACTTGCCACCTTCCATCACTTCTTCCCCTCTGTTTCCCCATCTTTTAGGTTTTCAGGCTTATTGACCCAAGAAGGGCATGTACCTCATTTCATGGGAAGAAGAGGCCACTAGGCTTGGAGGTTCCCTAGTGATATGAAAATACCAAACAAGTTCTGAAAAATGACTTGATCAAACTCTGATATTAACTCAGCCCAAGAATTCTTAGATGTCAAATCGCAACCACATCCGACCAGATTCAGGAAATTAAAGGAAAAAATTGACCTATTTGCAACATGTCATGTGAATGTCTTATCCATAAACCCAAAATACCTATAAATTAACTCATATTACCAAAACAAAATTGCTTTGAGTTCTTGGCGAAAATCCCTTAAGACTTATCTTTACAAGCTTTCACAAAGATATAAATAATACATAAACAAAAACCCACTTGAATGAAATAATCAAGAACCAAGAATTTCTATGCATCAAGCTTCCGCTTCAAGCTTGTACAAACAAGCTTTGTTCATATTCAAAACTCTATACAAAAAGCATTTTCCAATATTACAAAATTTCTCTTTATAATTACATAAACGAAAAATAACCCCCTTGCATAAATGTGGGTTCTTTTCTATGTAGTAAGCCACTAATTTCTAACTCATACAAACAAGCTCTTTCCTATACATGAAATAAATCTCTTTACAAAGAAAATGGCACTAGTCTTTGGCATGAGAACTTGTATCTTCACGAGCTTGTGATCCTCTCCCTAACTTATACAAATGAGCTTTTTATACACAAAAACTCTATTTAAAAGAGATTAATACAAGTCTTTTAACACCAAAACTTTTTGTCGTGTAGTGGTGAGGGTGCTCCTTTATATATGAAAGGTTGGGGAATCAAATCCCAACCAATTCCCTTATTCCTAGGTCTTTTGTTATAACAAACCATAAATATTTAACAAAAAAACCATTTAAGTAAATTACAAGTCCCATGGCAAAGCGCACATGTGTTTAACAAGGGCTGCATGGCAGCTTAGTCCCTGTCAAGTAAATTTGGAAATAGAGTGTACCTAGATGGGATCATTGAACTTGTTAGAGTGTTCCAACAATTGGCAATTTACTATAAAGCCATTGTGAGTTTGCTATAATTATTATTTGTCTTTATTAAAGAAAAATTCAAAATCATTATTAAAATGGATATATATATATAAGTTGTCTATATCGTTTTGTTTTTCATCTTTAACTATATTTTTACTAATTTATTTTCATTTAAAAAGAAATTCAAAATTTCTATTAAAAAGAAATTACACATATCTCATCATACAAAATTATTTGTATATCATTTTGTATTAATCTAGTAGGAGTACACTATGTTTTAATGATAAGAGAAAAACATAAATGCAATAATAATGAAATAAATAGATAGTAATAATGAGATAACACATGACATTTTTAATTTTTTTCTTAATTTTTGATATAACCAAGTTTATTGAAATGCAATAATAATGAACTAAATGGATAGTAATAATGAGAGAACACATAGCATTTTTACATTTTTTCTTAATTTTTTATATAAAAGGTACTAGGTTCTTATAACCAAGTTTATTGATTATGTAATTAATTTCAAATATTGAAATACATGAAGGCAACAATAAGACTTGGAATATATCAACCAATGAGAAATGAGAAAAACAAATATTTTTATTATATCAAAAAATATATATTTGTTTTATTAAGTTAAACATTATACTACACATATAAATTTAAAATATAAGGCAAATTAATGTCAAATCAATAGCAAACTCATTGCTATATTCCCTTAGCAGGGACTAATAATATGGGTTGTTATATTGTTATAATTATTATTATAACAATATAACATATACATAGTTCTATGTTTGTTGTTATATAGTTGAGCCCGCACGCGAATATAGGAGCAGGTTCCTTGCATGTATAGAATCGTGGATCGAGGGCTAAGCCCTCTGCCCTTTTCCTGCCGAGCATAATAGACATCAACTTTAAATAAATAATGTGCCAAATGTTTGTTAAGAGTTATGTGATGGGGCGTTGGTAGTTTGTTGGACTATTATACAACTTGCCAGGGTTCGATTCCCTTCGGCTCCAACAATATTTTAAACGAACTCCATCCATTATTGGCCAATCGGAGGCTTCCACATGGTGACCTTTCATTGGTTGATCACTGCCATGTGTCAATTGATAACTGATGCCATTTGTCAACATGAAATTGGACCACTTGTCAACTTGTAGTTGAATCACATTACCCTGTCATATCCTGCCACGTGTGTCTGTAGGTCGTGCCACGTGTCATCCTTGCAGTGGTGATACGTGTCACCTTTGACTTTGACTTTTGCCTAACTTTTACCGAACTTTGACCAGCCGTATCATTTGCATACGAGTTCTGTTTGAGGCGTTGTTTGCACCATTGGAAAGTTGGCGATGAGCTATGCACATTGATGATGTTTTCTTGGTCATTTGAGACAGTCAAATTTTGAGCTTTTTATGGATCCACTGGGACTGTTGTGAGCATTACAAATCCTCCTAGACCTCTATGTGCGTTCCTCAGATCCTTCTGTATCACCTAGAAAAAACATCATGCAATAAAGGCTCACTCTGGGACCCCGGGTGCAATGAAACACTTCTAAAAAAAGTGAGGGACCCATAAAATAAATAATTAATTAATCAATAACACTTTCCAAGTTAGAGTGTTTGTGGGCTATGCATTTCCTTTTTAGTGCCCTTTATTGTCTTTAACTTGGAAAGGCATGCAAACCAAGGTAGAGCATATGTGGGCTATGCATTTCCTTTTTAGTTCCCTTTATGTCTTCAACTTGGTGACACATGCAAAATAAATGGCTAATAAAGGGTTTGGAAAAATATGCCTTAAAAAAAGAGAGGAAAAGGATGTGGCTAGCCCTCAACAAAGGCACCCATAAATGAGACAATACGAGCCCTTGTATGTCATGAAACCCCATACCTAGAATTATAACCCCATCCACCTCACATTCACTACATGACCTAGAAAGGATTCTCCTTGGGAATATCCCCCACTTGAGGAATTGGTTCACCCAATAGGGCACTATGAGACCCCTCCCATATCTAAATTTGGCAAGTTGTAAAAGGTCTTTGAGCATTTGTTTATTTTGAAAAGGGGGGATTTGATGCACATGTTTGGGTGGTTCTTTTATTAGATGTGGATTACTTGGCATGATATTTTGACTTGTGGACCATTGGAGGGCGTACTTGTTTGTCTTTGCAGGTCCTTGATAGGTGAAAGTTTGATCGTGAAGGCGTAAGGTCACTTGGACCTTCATTTGGGGCATGAAACCCACAGGTTGGATGATGCACCCCCTTCTCTTTGGACACATGAGAGAGGGAACGTTGCCTTGGGAGGCAGTTAGAGACCATGAGGAGATCACACTCCAACATTTTGCACCCAAACATTAGCCTTTGGAGGCTTAAAACGTCACATTGGATACCCTAGATGTCACATGGGATAGGGTTTTGATGGGGTTTTCATGGTTGATGGTTGTGTAGCTTGGTTTGATGGAGAGAGAGAGAGAGAATTGGCAAATGCTAGAGAAGTTGGTGGCATGATTTATGGCTTTGGAGGCCTAACGTCCTTCATCAAAATCTCAACATCTCTCCTAGAGGCCCTACGTCACCCTTTAGGGCATGACATCACCCCTAATAGGGGATTTTCTTTTTGCAAATTTGAATTTTAAGATGTAAATGGAAAAATAGGGGGGTCGACCCCTCTAATTTGATGTTGACATTTGGAAACATGGACAAAAGGGTTTTAGGTGACCTCATATAAATAGAGGTCACCCCTTTTGTCATTTTATCATAACTCGAGAATTACATATGGTTAGCTGAAATTTTCGCCCTACTTGGGAAAATCATGTATCTCTCTCTCTCTTATGCTTTGTGGATGCTACTACTTGTCTATTAGAGGAATAAGCTAAGTTCTATCTCTTGGATGCTTTGTTCTTGCTCTTGTGATGGAATATTCTTGGTAAAGAAGGGTTTATCTAACTAATTCTTGGACAAGGTAAGGAATTTATGCTTTGTTTTGTTTCTTTCTTGGTTGCAAGGTTAATTTCGTTAAGCTATTAGAGGAGTATAAAGGCACACACCCTCCACTAAGATCTATAACAATTGTCTTGGATAAGCTATTTTGAAAAAGGTTGTTAGGAGGAGTAAAAAGGCTTTCACCCTCCTAGATTTACCTTTCTAGGTTTTGTTTTCTCTAGGGAGTAAAAAGGCTTACACCCCTAGAGAAGTAACAAACCCTAGATCTTACACAAGAGACTCTATTAACCCAATTGATAAGGCACTAATCTAATTTGCATTGGAGATATAAAATCATTGCATTGATATACGTGAATTGTTGAGATATTGCATTTGTATTAGTTGGAATTGATTCTACAAGTTATAAGCTTGTTTGTGCCCTAAGGGCATCTCGTTTAGCCAAGTGATTCTCTTTGCTGTTATAAACTAATGCTACAACCATTAGGGATGATGAAAAATCACTCTTTCATCATCTATTTCTCTCTAATCTACCACTGAAACTCACTTGTAAACCTTGATAATTGTTCTATTAGTCATTGGCTAATTTTTGGATGGTTTACTTGCGGATTTATGTGGCTAGATTTTGTTGTTGTAGCAATTATTTGCTACAACCGCTTGGCTATTATAATAACTTGATGATAACACCTATTAAATATCCCTTAAGGCCACCAAAGTCTTTCTTTAAACATTGGAAGTTTGAGTAGTCATTGCTAGCCTTATTTCTTATATATTGTACTAGATTTTGGATGGTTAATTTTGCAGCTATTGATATATTTTATTGCTGATTTACACACTTATATACTGCTACAATTTTGGGACAACAAGGTTTCTTGTTGATTTCCCACTGATCAAAGGCTTGGTTTATCATCATTTGTCTTATTTCGGGCAGGGATAACATTGTTTTGCAGGTACTCAACATTTGGCAACCATTCTCCCTCCACAAGACTCTTATTTAAACCTTCATCCATCTCCAATATTGACCTATAGGGGTAGTCACTCATCATCATCTCACTTTTCGTCTCAATCCTGCTAGGGTCACTGAATCTTGTGGTGATTTCATCATCACTAAAGCAAGGGGAGATTCTATCTAAGGTGACAATGGGTAGGTACTCCCATAGTTGTCACACTTCCATGGATTAGGTTTGGCTTTGCCCAAAATACAAATTGTGCGATAGCATGATCGAATGGCATAAAAAATCAGGACATTTCTATGGGAAGGAGGTAAGACAAAGATTAAGAAGTTCTACTTGATAAAGTGGTCAATTATCAGATCCCCAAAAGATGGAGAAGTAATATACATAAAGGAGCCTAGTTTCATGAATACTGCGATGGGAGCGAAGATTCTATGGAGGTTAATTACAAGTTCAATAGATTGATGGAAATAAGTATTTTTAAAAAATATTTCATTGGAATGAGGAAAAGATGTCTAGACAGGACATTGATGGATCGACTCTATGGAAATTATTAAGAACAATGATGCCTATTATTCAATCCAGGCTTACTTTGATTCCAGGGAATGGACAATCAATTAATATATGGACATATAGTATTCCAGGAATGCCACCCCTAGGGTTTTTTGAAGAGATCTCTTGCATCAAAAAGTGGCTCGTTTATAACGATTATACCAAATTTGCAGATTTTTCAGAATGGACAACACAAGGCATGTGGCAAGGATGGAAACATTTTCAACTTCTAGAAGACTTAAAAGAGGAAGAAAATTTTTGTATTCACACCTTGTTTTAAACCTTTAACATTAATGCAATGCACACACAGATTCATCTTTGTGACACTGAGAGGGTTAACGGTGAAAAACACTTTTTCATAGAATATTCTACGTTCACCCACATTAGATCACAATTTCAAAATATTTGTTACAATACCAACCTTCCTAACCTTTTAACTCAACAAAACTATGGTGATTTAGGAATGCTCCTCTTAAAGCTATTCAAGCACAATTTTTTTTTAAAGCAAACCAAGTAACTCCTTTTCTTTCTTAAGTTCTAATAAATTAAAGTTGGTCTCTGTAAACATTAATAACCATCATCTATATTAATAAATTAATTAATTAAGAACTTAAAATGTTTTACAGTTTTGGAAAGTTTTAAAACTCTAACATAGTCTTAAATCCAAAAATTATTCCCCAACTATAACCAACTACAACACAACGAAAATCTAATGTTCAACTATATATTATTTTTTTTTACATTGTAAATAAAAAATATTTAAATTAAAAATAAAAATTAAAACAAAACATTACATTTTAAAAAGATATGAAATATTATATTATTATAAATCCAAAATTGGGTTAGCTCTACTAGGTTAGGGGGTCTGCGGCTAGGGTTTCCCTGGCCGCAGACCGCTCGCACATTCTCTCTTGCAGCTTGAGTGGGCTTTTCCTGCAGCCTCCCTCGCCCAAATGCTCTTTCTCCCCGATGTCTCTCTCCATTATGGAGTTTCTTCTTCCCGTATTATCCAAGCGAGGTTCCTCTCCCCATCGCTTGTTTCCTTGTGCATGGATCAAGCTCTTTTGTTGGCGGTGGTTTGTGGTTTCTAGAGGCATCTCCTTCTAGGGATGCTGCGTCTTTTCCCCAAGCCTTCCACTTGCTTAGATCGGGGCCTGGTGTCTGGATTTGTCCTTGGATCCGTTTCTTCTTCAATTGCGGTGTGAAAATTGCTTGTGGTGCATCTGGGGGGCGTCGTCTAGGTTTATTATTTCAGATTTGTTGTTTTCTAGAGAGGAGGGCGGTTCATCTTCAGTGGGAGCGCGGATCTGGGCTTGAGTCTTGGTGATTCCGCTTTTTTCTACTCTTTTTTTGCGGTTCCTCTCTTAGGTTTCTTCGGTTGTTCAGGGTTTGATGTATGTTCATGATCTGACTCCTTTTGGCAGCTATTGATGTCACCTTTCCTCCACTTGACATGGATTGTGCCAGAGCTTTAAGGTCATGTCTTGGGCGTGCAGTGCTGGCACTTTGAGGTCTTGTTGGTTGGGCATGCAATTTCTGGTCACTTCTTGGTCGATGTCTCCATCAATTTGTTGCTTTTTGATCTTGCTGATTTGAGGTTTTCATACCTCTCTGACCTAGTCCTTCCGACCTCCTGGGTCTGTTGGGTTGCATTTTTGGGGTTTTTCATCTCACGGGTTCTCTAGTGTGGGGTCTTCACTGACCCAGTTTGGGGATCATTTTGAGTTAGTCTTTCTTCTTTTTCTTTATGGAATCTATGTCATCTATATTGCCCCTTGGGATCTATCTATGCATGTGCTAGATGCACCTATAGAATGTAATTTGGTTCTCTCCGGATGAATATAATTACACTTTTTTCCGAGAAAAAAAATATCCAAAATTGGAAAAACAAAATAAGAAACACACAAAAATTTAAAAAAAAATAAAATTAATTTATTCAATAATATTTTTTTAAAGAATGTAAAATTTTATTATACCTAATACGCACAAAGCTATTTTTATTTGTTTGAATTTATTTTTTAACAGAAAAATAGGATGTCATTTTACATCATACCGTAAATAATATACACCATTTTCTCAAAAAATTAACTATTTCATGTATTTAAAGGGAATTTAAAGATTTTTTTTTACTATTTCAATTTGTTTGAATTTATTTTTTAAAGGAAAAATAAGATCACATTTTACATTATATCGTAAATAATATATAACATTTTCTCAAAAAAATGACTATTTCATGTATTTAAAGGGAATTTAAAGATATATATTTTTTTACTATTTCATGGATTTAAAGGGAATTTAAAGAATCCTTTTAAAATCTAAAAATTATTCCCTAAAATTATAGTTTAGCTCGCAAACTTGTCTATCTTCTTCATAAGATTATTTATTATAACTTTTAGAGTCACTATTTGAGTTTTAAAAGTGGGTACCATTTTGGGAAATTTTGACAAAGTGATGATGATGATGATGATGATTAACGTCCACTAAGACCTAATTGGTCTATCAGACCTTAAGAGGGTAAGTGATTACTTGTGATTCTTTAGAATTTTGTTTCTGTGCTCGAAAAGCATTAAGAGAAGCTTTCTAAGATCACCATACTTTTTTTGAGTTAGGAGGTTAGGAAGGTTGGTAGTGTGATCAATATTTTGAAAGTGAGATCTAATATGAGTATAGGCTGGACAATCTAAGAGAAAGTGCTTTTCATCTTCAACCTTCTTAGTGTCACAAATGTGACACACTCTTTCATCCCATGGTGTTTTAGAAATTGACCAATGCCCAGTTTCACTATGGAGCTCGTGAGAATTTGTTCTTATCTTAGCAATGCTTATTTTTTTCTTTACACTTGGCAAAACAGATAGATAATTTTGATCTTCTAGATTAGGGTTGATTACATCTTTATAATACCTTAATTTTCTTTTTTCTTCTAACTCTTTATCACACCACATTTTTTCCTTAAATTTTGATTTAACATTTTTTTTAATAGTATCTTTATTCTGCAAAATGGTTTCTTCCATTATTCCCCAATAGTTTAGCCAAGATTGGGCGTCTTTATGCCATCCTCGCTTGAGCCGATGGTGGTTATGACTTGATTTGGAAGCAATTTTAGGTAGCCTCTTATCTTCCATGTTGTTTAACTTGTTCTTATACATTAGGTATCTAGTCATAGCCATGCTCTCAATAGGGGAGAGGCTAGTTTCTACGAGGAGGATGGG
>ML804856.1:30695-85323 GCA_009831015.1 Picea engelmannii | reverse complement strand
ATAGAGTTCTTCAATGTTGTCCTTATAAGTTAGGAGTTTTAATTTACTATTTAAATCCTTTAAGAAAATGTCAACTTTACTTTTGTCAAAGCGCAAATTCCTTTGATTATCATAATTCTCTTCAATGGTACTCCTATGCATGGTAAATTTTAGAGTTAGGGTTAAAGGTTTATGATCAGAGTCAGGCTCATGGTCATTTAAAAGGTCAAAAGTTGTTATTTGGTTAGAAACGGGGATATCAGATATCACATAATCTACAACACTACTACCTAGCCCATGAACACAGGTCATTTGGTTGGAGTTTGGCCACTTCATTACTCCATTGCAAATTATTAGGTCTTGAGAGCTGCAGAGCTTGACCAACTCAGTACCAAACAAATTCTCAATTAGGTCTTGAGAGCTTCTTTTGTAGCTATTAGATAAAACAAGGTCCTCATCTAGCCATAAAGGATTCAAAATAATATATGAGGTTTCAAAATGATTTTAGAAGTTTGTGATTTTTTTTTGTTTTTTTTTTTCTTGAAATAATTCGAAAAATATTTGAGCAATTTTTTTTTTTTAAACAACTTGAAAAATATTTGAGCATTTCCCCTCATTTTAAAAATGGTACTTAATGTACAATAGATAATGTACATTTAGTACACCTAAATTTATGAGAATCAAACTAGGGAAGGTCTGATTTTTCCTTTTAGCAACACCATTATGTTAAGGTCTGTAAGGTATATATCTCTGCCAAGATATACCACATTATGATAGATAACCCTCAAATTCACTGCTCACATATTCTCCTCCATTGTTAAATATTAGACATTTCACAAGTCAATGCATTATGTTTCCACCAATGCCCTAAATTCCTTGAACTTCTCAAAAACATGATCCTTATTTTTCAAGAAATATACTCAAGTATACCTAGACAAATAATCAATGTTAGTGCATTTCATTAAGGGAAGACACCAACAAAATTAAAGAGAAATAGGTTGAGAAGGAAATCAAGAAAGAGGCCATGGTGAAGATGGCGATAAGGATTGTGAAGATAAGATCAACAAAAGAAAGCATGGAGGTGATAGTGAGAAATAGACCAAAAAATTCAAGAATAAGAAAACATATTATTAATGTGGAAAGACATGACACTTTGAGAAAGCTTGTAGGGAGAATGTTTGTGACCTCAAGGAGAAGGTTAAGGGACTTGAAAAGACATCCAAGGTCATAGTCATCGTACCTTCCTATTATGTCCTCTCAAGCATTACATGTTCATACTTCTCAAAAGGAATGGATAGTTGACTCTCGCTATTCACATCACATCGCTAAGAAAGCCTCTTTCTTTTCTTCCTTGAGTGACGCCAATAAGAGAAAACATTTTTTGCAAATGGATATGCAGTTACTATCACTGGTAGTGAAAGAAAGCCTCTTTCTTTTCTTCCTTGAGTGAGGCCAATAAGAGAAAACATTTTTTGCAAATGGATATGCAGTTACTATCACTGGTAGTGATAGGGTTGATCGCAAAAATGGTGTGATCACCAATGTTTACCATGTACTTGATCTAAGTAAAAATATGTTGTATGTGCCACAACTCACTCACATCGGCAAGAACGTTGAATTCTCGTCAAACAAGTTTGTTTTGAAGGATAGTAACAACAATTTTGAGGTTTGTGTTGAAGGTATGCTTGACCATAAGGATAAACTGTATAAATTTTGTGACTTCAAGTGTGCAAACAAGAAAAAAAAAGGATTGTTTTCACTTATAGACATCACTGATGATATAAGAAAAATTTGGCATAAAAGACTAGGATATATGAAATCTACAAGTATAAAGTTGATGGTTAGGCTTAATATGGTTCATAAACTCCCTAAAATAGTTCCTTCATAAGGTGTATGTGAGGGGTGTATTCATGGTAAGAATCACCAATAAAAAATTAAGAAATGGAAGTCTTAGAGGGAAAAGACACAAGGAGAGATTGTGCATACTGAACTTTGTATAATGAACCATGTTTCTCTAGTAGGTTTAAGGTATCATTCTCACATTTATTAAATATTTTTCCAACTACAGTTGGATTTATTTCTTGAAAAACAAGGATACGTTTTTTAAGAAATTCAAGGACTTTAAGGCATTAGTTGAAAAGTAATGCAGTTGACATGTGAAATGTTTGAGGTATGATAATGGAGGAATATATGCGAGTAATTCCTTTGAAGGGTACATATATTAAAATGGTTCTCATTGTAGAGAAAAATGCCTTACACTCAACATAATGGTGTCACTGAGAGAAATAATGGATCTTTGATTGAAATGGGAAGAATTTTACTTCAAACAAAAGGAACATTGACAGTTTTTTGGGTAGAGGTTATTGCCTCCTTAAACAATTTTTTTAATAGGGTTTTGATTAGAGTAGTGTGGGATCTCACTCTTGAAAAATGGAGTGGAAGGAAACCTTCAATTGAACATCTTAGAACCTTTGGATGCAGAGCTTGGGCTCATATTCTAATGAGAAGTGGAAGAAGTTGAACCCGAAGAGTTAGTGTTGTATTGTCAACTACTCTGAAGAGTTGAAATACTATTCATTATATGATCAATTAAGTAGGAATTGATCTATTGATCCAAGTGGATATTGGTGGCCACCCACCTATTCCAATTGGCTCAAAACAATTTTTTGGTAACTTACTGTTTTTAACAGTTTTTCAGGTCCCAAACTTTCAGGGCCATTTTGAGGGCCTAAATGACGTTTTTTCATGATCATGCACCTCAATGATAATTGAAGCTCCTCGTTGATACCTATCCAACGAGCCCCCAAAAATGAAGCTCCTCATCGATACCTGTCCAACGATCCCCCAAAAATGAAGCTCCTCATTGATACATATCCAACGAGCCCCCAAAAATGAAGCTCCTCGTCGATACCTGTCCAACGAGCTATCATGTACCCCAAACAAAGATCACATGCCAAAGTTACGCCCCCGGGAAGTTGATACACCAAACTACCCACAAAAGGTCCACAAAACTGTTGGCATTTCATCCTCCGGGGTTAGGGTTTTGGATTTTATTTAGGTTAAAAAGGCCTTTGGAGCCTCATTGTAATCATCTTCTTGCAAACGAGCGTAACCGTCACATCTCTTCTCAAAGATAAGTTGCCACCATTCTGACGAGTCTTTCACTCTGTATTTCTACAGTTTTGTACATTTCGCTCATTAATAAAAATTGTGTATTATTGTATCTCTGTGTTTATGGTTATATCTATGATATATCTTTGTTATATTATTGGATATATAATATATCTCTGTACATTTCTTTATTATATCTATGTTATATTAGTGGATATTTAATATATCTCTGTACATTTCTTTATTATATCTCTGCTTTCATTTCTTGCTCAAAATAATTTGGATCAATGGTATCAGAGTAGATTGCTCTTGATCATTTTTTAGTGCATGTCCCCAACAAGGTTCAAGTATAACAAGCTGGGGATCGCGCTTGTCTCTCTTGAGGAAAATCACTCTCACATGCCCAAGAAACCCTCCATGGTGGAAGAAAATAAAAACGATGGAGTAGAAGATTCTATTAATCTATTGCTCGAGCAAGCTCTCACGTGACAGAGGGATGGAATGATGGAGAATTTTTCCCACATCCTTCAATGCCTGTCGATAATAGCAGGAACATCTTCATCAAGTGACCACTTTGGAGGCACCTCTCCTTTCAAGGTACAAGTTAATTTTGATATTCCCGTATTTGAATGTTAAGTACCAAAGACTAAATACAAAAGCACCTCAATAGATCCATAGACAAATATAGAAGAAATTATCTTTATTATAAGAAAACCCTTGAGGTAGGGAAACACCATATAATGTATCCTATTATGGAAGGGATCCTCTCATGTTCACTTGCCTCTTCGAGGGGGAATCCTCCTATTGAGCTACCTCTCCAAATACAATACTTCTCAACTTGTCTCATTCCATTGCTTGAACCCCTTTATATAGTTCTACCACCCACCTATGAACATTCTAGAGGAGGAACCTTCTAAGAAGTCCTCTTACATTTACTATATCTAACTACCATAGTGGGCCTTATTTAAAACTATAGTGGACCTAGTCCACCTTACATTGAATAGCCTCCACTATTATCACTATGGGCCCTCTAGGCCCCCCTACTACCTATCTAGCTACCTAACATTCCATTCCCCTTATGAAAGCGTTGTCCTCAACGCTTGTTATGAGGGTGTACAACCATATACCAGGGTCCCATGGATAAGTGTGGACCATAGTGCTGAAGTAGACTAGAGAACCATGGTTCCATGTAGAAATGAAAGCCACCATGCTGAAGTAGTTCAACTGCCATTGTAAACCAGGGTCCCATATCCAAGGGCTCATGTGAACTTCACGCGAAAGATAATGGAACCCAATAACCAACTGAAAATGATGCTCTAAAGACTTACACCTATCATGTGGATCCAAATAAGAAGATCCATCCACATAGTGGGAAAGGGTCATAGTAGAATTTGGAAGGAATAATTCCACTGTAGAATATGCAGGCTGGACACTGGTATAAATCATTGGCTCCCAATTTGTCACATTGATGTTCTCCACTGAAGGTGGAGTAGAGTCATCAAATAAAAGATGAAAAAAGTTATCATCCCAAAAATGACAACTATCCATATACATTTCATCACAATCGACCTCGAAATCATACCAAACATATCTTTCTTGATTATATTCTTCCATAATATGCCTTGAAATTTTGGACTCTTGAATACATTCCTCTTGAATATGTTTCATTTCATCTTTGAGATCTTGGATACATTTCTCTTGAATATGTTGCATTTCAACTTTGAACTCTTGAATGGTTGTCTTGATGGATACCATGATTTGAGAACAAATATCCATTGGAAAAACCACATATAATATACCAAAAGAAAGCTATTAAAATGATTTATCCAATGACACTGATCTAGTAGCAATTTGAGCACCCTATGAAAAGTTATGAACTCTACAGTCCCGCTGTTGTCACGAAAACCCCCCAAAATAGTCGATTTTAAATCAACGATATCTTCACTTCCAGAGCTCTGATTCATACAATATTTTTTTTTGAATTTGGGTGAAATTGTGAGAGGAACTCATATATGTAATATTTTTGAGAAAATTCTTCCCCAGTTTCTACAGAAATTAGAAAATTCGCATAACCGTTCGCGAAAAAACCCCTGAAAAATAACAGATTTTAAAATGCCAATAACTTTACTTATTGGCCTCCGTTTCAGACGATTTTTTTTAAATTGGGTGTTTTTCTAAGAGGAACTCATATCTACAACCTATTTCTTCAAATTTTGCACAAAAATATATAGAAATCATTTGGAATGTTGTGGCCTTATTTTTCTTCTCTGAAAAAATATACAAAAATAGAAAACAAAATTCCCATAATTCCTGCCAAGGAAAGTGTTCTGATACCAATTGTTAAGTATCAAATACTGAATATAAAAGCACCTCAATATATCCACAGAGAAATATAGAAGAAACACTCTTTATTATAAAAAAACTTGAGGTAAGGAAACACCCTACAATGGATCCAATTATGGAAGGGATCCTCTCTTGTTCACTTGCCTCTTCGAGGGGGCATCCTCCTATTGAGCTACCACTCACAACACAATAATTTTCTTCATATCCCATTACATTGATTTAACCCCTTTATATAGTTCTACCATTACCTAAGAAAATTCTAGAGGAGGAATCTTCTAGAAGCAGAGCCTTCTAAGAAGTCCTCTTACATTTATTATATCTAACAACCCATTTATTATATCTAACTACCATAGTGGGCCTTATTTAATAATATAGTGGACCTAGTCCACCTTACATTCAATGGCCTCCACTACCTCTCTAGCTACTTAACATTGAAGGTCAGATAGATGGAGATGCCCTAGAAACATGGCTAAATCTGTTAGAAGGTTATTTCTCTGTTCACAATTTTTCTGACAAGGAAAAGATCACCTTCACACTCCTTAAGGTTCACCCCCATGTCAAACATTGGTGGGAAACTTACTAGGAGCAAAGATCCACGAAGGAGTCTAGAATATATGGGGCCGAGCCCACTTGGGATTTTTGTGTGGATGCAATTAAGGAATAATATTACCCCATTGGTAACTATGACGACTAGTACATGAGATGGACCACACCACTGCTAGAGAGGGGCCAAATAGTGTCATAGTTCAAAAATAATTTCCATACCTTGCACACCAAGCTAGGTATTAAAGAATCTGAGTGACATCTGGTTCTGAAATATCGTGAGGCTCTGCATAGGTACATCCAAACCAAAATAGATTCTCTAGACATCCCATCATTGGGAACTGCCTATTGATATGTTGTCAAAATCGAGCAGAAATTTAGGCACTAGAAAAAATGGGAGTTCGAGTCTGCAAATCTGCAACAACCAAAGTATGGTAAAGAAAACCCTAACAACCAACCTCCAGAAAACCAGTCCAAGCCATAGAAAAATAAGGGTTACGAAAAGACGAAGAAGGACATTGGAAAGTGGTGCGATTTCCATAAAATCCCCTGGCATAACACTGATGAATGTTGCTCAAAACAATCATTGGTGGTCGAGCTGAAAGAAAAGAAGTCGAACCCTGATTCAGAAAATAATGAGAGAAGATAGATCATCAACACAGACGCCACTGCTACTGTCATGACTGCAACAATTCAACCAGAAGGACCAATAGATCCTGAAGAGGGGGAGCGCCTTTTTCATTCACAGATGTGGGTGAAGGGGACCCCGCTATATTTTATTGTTGATAACAGAAGCCAGAAGAACCTCATCTCAACAGAGGTCGTCACATAGTTGGGATTGTTGACAACACCACACCCACAACCATACAACATCGGGTGGCTTTTCCAAGGACGAGATCTATGTGTCAACCAACAGTGTCAATTGTCATACGACATCCAACCCTTCAAGGATGAGGTATTATGTGATGTTTCCCCTCTAGATGTCTGTGATGTTCTTTTGGGCCAGACATATATGTGGAAGTGCCATTCTATTTATTAGTCTCCACCCCATAGTGTCATTGTTACTCTGGGGGGTCATCTCTACAAGATAGTAGAGGTAGTTATGACTACTATCCCACCAAAACAATGCCGCAAGGTAATCTCTCATACTACAAATTCAGCCTCTTCAGAATTTGTTCAAAAGGTGAACAAAACAACACTGCAACCATTGCAACCTTGGCCCAAGACCTTTCCTTCTGTTGAGCACTCAACACACCCTAAAAAGGCCTTATCAAATTTTGTCACTTTTTGGATACCACTTGTTTTCTGCATTGTCCGACTCGATTTCATTTTGGGAAATGTTTTGTCTTTGTTTATTTTTGTGACTCTCATCACCTATTCAAGTTTGTTTGAACTTATGAAACCCCGTGACTAAAATACCTTAACACTTGAATTAAGAATCGAAAACTAAACACTGCACCTAACGTGCTCAGGTTCAGTGTCGGAAATAATTCAAGTAAGTAATGGAACCATTCGAAAAACAACAATCGTCGAGCGCCAATCTTCATTGGCAAAAGGATGTTTTGGTTTGCATAAGTTTTTCAAATAAAGGTTCAAGAGATAGTCGATCCCCTTCGACATCGGTAAAATATGAGGAGGAAAAACACTAACAAAGGACGAAAAGAAAACGTCGATAGCCGATGCCCGACGCACTTTATCGGGATCAGGGAAAATCTAGAAGGATCAGAACAAACATTTTGACCACGATAAATTTATCCCTGATCGTCGATCCCTGATGCATTTTCGACATCAAGAATTTTTCGAGGGAGTCGATACGAGAGCACTTGGGTAGTTTATCGCAGATTGCCCATCCTTGACACTTTTTGGCATTGACAATCTAGGATTTAGTTTTAGAACGAATAACTTAAGGAAAGTCCCAAATCTGATTAATACGAGCGAATTAAGTCATTGGTCTCGAACGCCATGTGTCTTTACCAAGTAAGAGAGTCGTATGGTCTAGTTCTATCTCGAGTCATTCTTGGTTCCCTAGGTCCTAGTCACACCTCTGAGTCAGCTTTGCCACGTCATCACTGTATGGTAAGATCGATCGACGTCGAATATTTTGTAGGAGGATATCAACAAAAATGTTCATAGCACAATCCCGACCCCTGATCCACCAGCTGAAAGAGCGGAACGATGGGACGTTTGTAGCATTAAATACTATTGATTTTTTGACATTTAAGGAACTAGTTAATTCCCGATCCCACATTAGTTGCTACTCCGTGCGCCGATTAGATAACAAAATTTTGAAATCGCCGATAGACCACATTACCACCCGCGCCTCCGCTGTCAACCCATGATGAATTCAAGTTCAAACTCCTCTAAATATTCAGCGACAGATTTGTTGAAATTTTACTCATAACCCGAATTGAATGGCTGATGCAACACGATAAGATATTCCTTTTTTAAATATCTTGAACCGTTGTGAACAAATTCATTCAGTGCGTAAGAGAATTCCAAAGCGTCTGAAGGAGAAAAATGAGAAACTCGAAGACTGTACTAACCCTCATGATTATCAAAAACTAGGTTTAACAAGCTTCAGAGGTATGCATCCAAGTCTGTCAATTTGATGGTTATAATTTATATGTGTTCGTCTGATTTCCTACACAGTCTCTAAACTCTTCTCAAGTTGCAGGAACAATGCCCCCGAGAAAGCCAACCACCACACGCTTGCCAAGAGCTCCAAAGCTTAAAGAACCACAATGTTGCACCTCTTTTGTCACCTAAATGAGAAAATTAAGGGTGCTTACAAGCCCAATTGGGTCAGCTAGGCAAGACAATAGTAGAGGAAAGAGTTAGAAGTATAAAGCATAAAGGATAAGCAAAGAATTAAACTAAGAACAATAAAAGAGATTAAACTAGAGTGCATAAGGACACTAGAACAAGAAATAAACAAGGCTCATGCCACCAATGGAAAGGATTGTATTAGTGGAAAGAAAACACCAAATAGAAAGGGAGACTTTGGGTCCCCTCTTCCTCCAAGGGAGGGCTCTTGGAGCCCCAAATATTGAGTTCTTCTTACAAGTAAGAAACTAAAGAAATGGTGAAGAGAATCAAAAGAACATTCAATCTAGAGGTGATATGAATGCCTAAATGAAATGGTGCTAGCATGCTCTTGATGAGGACAGATGATCCTCCAAGAGAATATCAATAGCATAACAATACACATGAATTCCTTGAAAATATAGTGCACCCATGGCTTCCTTTTATAGCATAGCTTTGAGGTATTATGCAACCAGTTCTTAGTGTGAATAAGAGGCCCTTTAGGGCACCTTTAGGTCTTTGACCAGCCCCCCAGTCGGATTCAACCGAGATTTGGATGTCAAATTGACTTGGAAGCTGAACCAGAAGTGGGTGGAAGGCTGACCAATATCATAAATGCACCGTTTTGAGGTGTGCATGGATTTTTGCGTCCACAATCGTGCATCGGGCACATGTGCACTTTTCTGACATTATCTGACTGTCGCACGTGCATGCGCGCCTTGTGTATTTTTAGCGCATGTTGATTTTATTGTTGGTTGTATAGTTTTGGACCTTTTGGAGATGCATTTTTGGTCCATGAGTGAACTAATGAGTGTTTTGAAGATGTTGGATTCCTGTAACCATTTTTGGATGAAATTCCGATGATAACAGACGCCCCCTGATGTGCGAGGTTAGGAGCATACGTATAACCGAAATACATCAATGTTTCTTCTACTGAGAGTACTTGTGTAAGAAAGAGCGTTGTGGGGAGTGTCAAGAGCTACCCATTGGAAGGAGAGGGGAGCTTGTAGGACCCAAGCCTTTCCCAAGGTGTGGAAAAAATAAAACTGTGTACAAATGAGGTGGGCATGCCACATGCTCGTGTTATGTAACGCAAAAAGATGTAATACAATAACTGAAGCTGTGTGTGGACGTAGATCACTGCAGCGCCCTCCGGGGCGGTTTGATAATAATAGAGGACAATTCTAATGGTGAACAAACTCTGAAAAAGGTAAGGACACCTGTGAGAAGTGTCGATAATGTGCAGACATTGATAGTCTATCAAATTTCAGAGGTCTTCGACTAAGATAAAACAACTGCAATAGTCGGAAAGTAAGACCCACCGTAACATGAGATAGTGTTGAAATCGAATGTTATGGGGGTCAATGTCAATACAAAACAATGGTGGTTTTCCCTGTGTCGTCCGAGACTCCTCATTGTAAAGGTAATGAGAGTCAAGATACTGTCGCTCTTCTGGAAACCATGCTAATGTCAACAGAAAGGGAGACGTGACTCCAAGAAGCAAAGGGCTTCCTGAAATCCATTGGATGAGATCAGGAACTGATGGGGTACATGGACGAAGTCAAGATGCGGTGAGGCTCAAGACTGCCCTTGGTTGGGGAGATATGCAAAGTGACAACAACTGTAAAACTGAATCTACTGTCAGGGGGACGACTAGACGAGGGTGAGCTATGCCAGAGGTGTGACAAAATGGAAAAACACAGAGATCAAAAAGGTGTATGGGTTGTAAGATACTCGGGGTTTATAGATAATGTCATTGATGTTGAGAAGTGAAAAAATGCCCCAACCAAGGGTGAAAAGGGTTGCGGTGCCGAGAAAAGGAAGGTCGCTAAAGGCGACAACATAAAGCTATGAAAATGTAGAAAAAGGGTTTGTACAATTATCAAAAGAATAAAAAATAAGTTGGGATAACTGTGCAGATACAGAAACGAGTGCCCCAATGTAAGATGGCTTGGCCTGATGATGGTGCAAGTTTCTTGGTAAACAAGTGGAGGGTTAGGGCCCCACAGGCCGATTTCTGTATTAGGGAAACGTATGGAGGAAAATTTGCAGAGGAGAAAATTGATAGTGGATGAAAGGGATGGTTATTGATACTGCGGGGGTGTAGTCAGAATAGAACCATGATGAAGTAACCCGAGAGTCCATTTGGGCAAGTTAGCAAAAGGAGGAGAAAGAGTATGTAGTTGGTTCTCGACATTATGTAAGACTATTGGGACTCCCGTCCCTAAAGGGTGAAAACAACATGAGTGTCAAAATGCCTAGGGGAACTATGAATGGGACAACTCATGTGGGGGAGAGTGCTATCGGGTGGCGGTACTGAAATGCAGTGGAGGTGACAGTGCTGCAGAGCTGGATATAGGGATCCTAGAGGCAAAGATCGGAGGGTGTGACTGGGAGATGCATTTTGATATTCAGAGGGAATGACTACATGCCAGTGTCGATAATATACCTAAAAGGATACTGCTAAGGTGTAATAATGATTAGGTACTTGCACACATGAAAACCGAATACCCGATGTGAACAATATCTGAAGAGAAAGAACATATAGCAGTTATTTAATAATGTAAGCATGTGTACCTGAGTGTAATATGAGAAAAATGTCCCTTGGGGGATGAGGATGGAAAATGGCATGGGGAATGGAATTATGTAGGTAACGGGGTCCTGATACCATGGCTGAAGACGGATCGAAAAACGGGCTCCCGAAGCTCCCAGAATTTAGTCAGGAAGTTTGGCAAAATGGACTATATATAGTTGTAGGGCCCATAAAGCCACCTCATTTGTACTCGCTGTCTAATTGAGTGAACAAGCAATTTTAGAGGATATTTGGTGATTCTGGGAGATCGAGGCAGTCGATTTAGGATCAACGAGCTTCGGGTTAGTTGTCGTATCCTCCTGCATAGAAGTAGGGTTTTTGTTTTTGGGCAGGGCCTGCACGGAGGGCCATACAAGGGTTTTATGGGTGTGGCCCCCCTAGTGCATGGGCGATTGATAAATTTGCATGCACGAGTGCACACTTGTAATGCAGACATCCATGCAGAGGGCAACCCTAATGGGGGAAAAAGGCGTGCATGGCATGCACGTCTGTATTCCTAACAGCTGCGCATGCGTGCACAACTGTGTAGTGAACATGCACGCTATGATGCGTGCCTGTATGTGTGACAGAGGCACATGCATGCGCCTCTGTATGGCCAACATTCACGCATGAGTGCACGATTGGGGGATGAACATACACACATGTGTGCACGCCTGTGGGGAAAAACAACCGTGCCTTTGAGGCAAAACTGGAGGGTGTAAAAACTTATCTTTTTTGGAGATTTTGATGTTTTTATGGGTTATGATGGCTAATCAAGTGCTGTATATGTGGGTGCAGATGATCATTTGGACGATGTCAGTTCACTAGAGAGAGAGGGACTGGTCACTCCTAAGGGAGGTAGTGAGGGATGAGGAGTCGACAATCCGAGACGCTTTAGCAACATGTGGGCTGTTGAAGTTTTTTGAGTGTTTGCTAGTGCGGGCACATGAGTATCTTTTGTAGTTTCTGATAAGGATGTAGAGCCCTGACCTGCATTGGTTTATGGTTCAAGGTGAGTATCTAGCCTTCACTGTGGTGGAGGATGTATATTGTTTGGCTGGGCTCCCTTTTCGGGGAACCCCACTACCGACGAAGCCCGTAGTACCCGAGGATGGGCAGTTGGTTGTCATAGCCCAGAGATATTGTTTGGGGGAGAACTTTATGTCGGGCTCTGTGGTTAGTATTGGGGTGATGGAGACTCTTGTACATCGTTGCGTGGCAACAATGATTGTGAGAGTCTACGAGTCTCTTGCGACTCAGCGGATCAGTGGAGGTCAACTGAGGATCATGGAGAGGGCACTGACGAGCGAGCATTTTGCCTAGGGCTTGATGCTCCATTGCAAGATGGTAGGGCAGCTTGACATGTGTCGTGCCGCTGACTCGGGGGAGTTTGCCTTTGGGTCTATATTGGTGGCATGGTTTTTGGAGAGGGTGATGATGTTGCGCTCTAGAGTGTTGTTGGGCGCACCTGGTGTGCGAGAGCTACGACTAAGGCGGTGGGCGATGATCCTGGTTTGTCATGGTGGTGGGGAGGGTGGCCATTGTTTCACAGTTGAGGCTACATAGGTGTGGCGTCAGATGCCACAGATCATACTCCGGTATCCATATTGTGGGTTGGACTTATGGGATGATCCATAGATGGTGTTACCCCCAGGAGAGGTGTTCGACCACAGAGGTATCATGTGATGTTTTATGGTTTTGATCTTTAGATAGTATAGCATTTTTGTTATGTATAGATGGATGCTGATGCTACCATTTGTTTGTTGTGTGTGAAGATGTTGGACCTCGCGGTCATGAGGTTGAGTTGGTTAGAGTGTTGACTCGTTGGGGGCCAGTGAGGCCTCTGCAGGGAGAGCCCCGGGCAGGAGAGAGACGACGGTGGGATGATGTTGAGGCGAGGCTTGTTGAGGATGAGAGAGTGGCCAGGTGACACTGGCTTGATGACCCCGGGGCAGGGCCATCACATGCTCCTCTAGGAGAGGTCGGGGGAGAGTTCGAGGATATTCACCACCGCTTGGAGGTGGTACCACAGGGAGTGCCTGAGGGCATGTGGTCACGGATCCTAGATGAGGGGGTGCTAGAGCAGTGTGTGGGTGTTTCGATAGTGTGGCGGACCGTGGTTCAGAGAGCGGCTGTAGCGGGGGCAACGATGACCGAGCGACTACCTGCGGGACCTGAGGGACCCCTCCTCTAGAGAGAGGGCCAGGTGGTGGATCTCTAGAGGCGCCATGAGTGCCATTGTATTGATGTATTTTTTGTATCTATATAGGTTGGTGAGCCCATTTTGTATATGGTGGTGTAGCATCGTTTTGTATCTATAGGGGTAAGGTGGTTTACCTACTTATGAATGTTGTATCCGATGTAGTATTTTTTGTAAACACTGATGACACATTGACCGATATATATATATATATATATATATATATATATATATATGTGTGTGTGTGTGTGTGTGTGTGTGTGTATGGATATACATTTTTGGGACCTTTGTGGTGTTCACTTGTGTTGATGTTTGTTAGTGCTTTTTGATGGTGTCTAATCAATATGTTGTTGACAGACTGTTGATGATTTATGTATGCATACTGGTGTCTTGATGTGATAAATGCCAATCTAACACTAGGTTAGCCATATTATCTGTTATTTGATTAAATTGTCTTGGAATATGTGTAAATGTGATGGAATCAAAATGTCGAGATAAAATTCTAACTTGTAGGTATTTGCGGAAGAGGCAAGGATCACAGACACAATAAACATTGTTGAGATGGAGGAAAACCAATTGGGAATCTAGTAGAATGCTAAGGTGACAAATATGGCGATGGTTGGCCTCAACGAGGAGGCCAATGACGGCTGTGTACTCTGCTTGGTTATTGGTTGCTGAACCCAAACATATGCCACTGTAGTGGAGCAGTTCATGTGAGGGTGAATAGAGGGCCCAAGCGGCCGAAGCGATATTTTGTGTCCAACAGCTAGCTTCATCGGCGTAACCAATGTGGTAGGTCGATGAAGGAGGCATCTATCAATAACACAAATGATAGATTAGACGTGAGGTATGGAAGAAAGAAAATTAAAATCTCTACATAAATGTACAAAAAAAAATAGCCTAGTGTAGAATGTCCACGCTCATGCGTAAAATTTATTTAAGTACAACTCGTTGACGAGTTCTTTGAGATGGTGGCCTTCAGGAGAGGCCATAATGTATGTGCCTTTAGTGAGGCAACGTTGGATGATGAAAGGTCCATGCCAAAGTGACTTGAATTTTCCATGGCCGATGGTATCATGAGCGATATCGTAAGCAAGGACGAGGTCTCCTTTGTTGAATGAGCGAAGGTTGACATGGTGATCAAAGGTGGCCTTTGACCGTTTTTTGGCTGACTCATTGTTTTCTAATGAAGGTCGACGATCCTCATCTAGAGAATCTAAGTTCAACAAACATTGCTCTATTGGAGAAGTGTCGGGTAATAGCTCAATAGCGGTGTGTAATGTGGGAATTTCGCACTCGATGGGAAGAGTGGCCTCAACCTCGTGGACTAGATGAAATGGGGTGAAACCAGTGGTAGTTTTCACTGCCATGTGATAATCCCATAGCACGGAAAATAACATATGATTCCAATTGGTCTTATGTTTGTTAACCGTGCACTGCAACATGGTTTTGAGGACCTTGTTGACTGCTTCAACCTGTCCATTTGACTGAGGGTAGTATGGGGAGGCAAACTCGTGGGAGAAGCCTAACCTGGATGAGAGTTCGATGAAAATATCATTCTCGAAATGTTTCCCGTGATCAGAGACTAGTTGTAGTGGTACTCCAAAATGAGAAATGACATGGTTAAAGAAAAAATGCGCTTCAGTGTTAGCGGTGTTGCTGAAGGTAGGCATGGCTTCAACCCACTTGGTGAAGTAATCTATGCCCCATTTGCAAAAGGGGCCGATAGTAATGACTAGGTGTAGAAGAGCAGGTGGTGCTCGTGCTTTGTTGGCATAAACATGACATTTGTCACATCGCTTCACAACGTGGATGCAATCGTGAAACAATGTAGGTCAAAAGTAACCGACGCGAATGATTTTCTGAGCGGTGGACATCCCTGAGAGGTGGCCCCTGCAAGCACCACTGTGGTAGTCATTCAAGACTCGATCAACCTCATCGATAGTCAAACATCGGCGGAGTACAGTGTCGACCCCTTGCCGATATAAGATATCACCGATAAGTAGGTAGCGGGGAGCCTAGTGACGAATATGTCGACGATCGTCTTGGGAGAGGTGGTTTCCAAATTTCTGTGTTCGGCGGTAGATGAGAAGATCGTCATACTAAGGGTCATCCAGGGGATGTAAAAGAGATGTTCGTCGGGTAAGTCGGTATTGACGGGGGTATTGGTAGTATTAGAGGGAAATTCCATGATGAATTCAGTGAGGACAAGGGCTTCCTTGCTCTTGGGTGTTGAAAATTCGAGGTCGTACTCCTGAAGGATGACAATCCATCGGGCAAATTTACTGTTAATTTTCCGGCGATTGAGAAAGTATTGCATGGGGTTGGAATCTGCTATGACTTTGGTAGTTCAAAGCAAGATGTATTGGCGCAATTTCTAGACTGCGAGGACAACTGCAAGGGCCAATTTCTCTTCGTGATTGTATTTCAAGGGTGTCCCTAAAAGATTTTTACTAATATAGTAAATGGCATGCTCACGATCATCGTCCCCTAGTTGGACAAGAACTCCTACTACTAAGATGACTAAGGCCGAGATATAGAGTATGTAATCATGGTTATAGTCAGGTGGACTAATTAACAGGGTGTTGGAGAGGGCCGTTTTGAGATCATCAAAATCATTTTGGGCATGTTTGTCCCATTGGAATGGGATATCGTGACGTAAGAGGCGAAGGAAACCATGTGCCTGAGTGGCATAATTAGGGACAAAGCGACGTAAAAAGTTATCTTTTCCTTGTAGGCTCTGCAGTTAACGTAAATTCTGTGGTGGGGGAATTTCCATGATGGCTTGGACTTTGAGGGGGTCAACTGTAATTCCACGTTTGGAAATGATAAACCTGAGGAGGCTCCCAACAGTGATGGAGAACACACACTTGAGGGGATTCAAGTGGATGTTGTATTGATGACACCCTTGGAAGATGATTCGTAAATCATTGAGATGCTGAGTGCATTTTTTGGAGTGAGCAGTGAGATCGTCCAAGTAGGCGAGAATGATTTGAGCCAGATCATGAAAAATGTATGTCATGGTGCATTGGAAAGTGGCTCCTGCGTTCTTGAGGCCAAAAGGCATGACACGATACGCAAAATTTCCCTAGGGGGTAGTGGATGCGGTTTTGTACTGATCAACTGGGTGAACTTGGATTTGGTTGTAGCTAGATAAACCGTCCATGAAAGACAGAGACTCATGACCGGTGCAATCATCGATAATTTGGTCGATAAAGGGCATTGGAAAGTTGTCCTTGGGACAGGCGTGATTGAGATCACGAAAGTCCGTACAGACGCGGATAATGCCCTGTTTTTTGTTGACAGGGACGAGGTTGGAGACCCATGACGTATATGCGATGGGGTATATGAACCCTGCAGTGTGTAATTTGTCAATTTTAGCCTTGATGGCCATTGCTTTGGATGGGTGTAGTGGACGTTGTTTTTGACGGACATGTGTGATATTAGGCCAGGTGTCTATACGATGTTCAACAATAGAGGGATCAAGGCCATGCATCTCTGTGTATGACCAGGCAAAAATGTCTCGGCATTCCTGGAAGAGAGATTTGTAGGCAGTGATTTCTTCAGGAGAGCATGCGACACCAATGGTGATTTCCTCTACGACCCCATATTTGATGGGAATATTGATTTTGATGGTGGGGGAAATATTGGCCATATTGCCTTCTTTAAAAGCGTCGGGGCCAAGGATAGGGTTATTGAACCAATCTATATGCCCCGATGGGAGAAAATCTTGGGTTTCGACTGCATATATGGGGTTTTGGTTAGGAGGCGCGAAGGCTTCCTGTGAAGGAAAAAACGCTCAGTGGTGGAGTGTGTCCCATGGGCAATCGGGTTTAGTTAACTCCTGAAGGATGTCTTCGTCGCAGTGAAACTGTCGAAAATATAGGGGATCGAGAAGACTAACTTTGTTGATGGTCACTGTGGGGTTGTTTTTTGGTGGTGGCGATGTAGAGGGGGTATCGCAAGGAGGTTGCGATGGTTCGCTCGACATAAACCAAATATCGAGATATTGTGGGTTGAAAATGGTAGTCGGGCATAGGATTTCCGTGGGGAAATGAATTGGAGAATTGGGGGGATTTGGAGGGAAAATCCTCATATAAATCATCCAGGAACCATGGGGGAGTAGGGAGTGCCTTAGGTTCCGGAAAGAAGATATGAACCACATCAAGTGATGGGGTAGGGGTACTCACTAATTCTGTTGGAGGGGGGGGTGTAGGGTTTTGAATAAGGGTCAGTTGGTGACGCCTGTATTCAATGATCATAGGACATTGATATGTGAAATGATCAAATGATTCACATAGAGAGCAAGGACGCCACAGACGTTCATTGACTGAGGTCATGACATAATGGATGTCGGTGACATGTGTTAGGGTGGGTTCTTGTTGAAAGATTTGGCATACGACTGTTAGTGTCTGCCGGAATTGAGGTAATGCTGGACAATGGTGTGTATAATGGCCATATTCTGAACAGATGGCGTATGCGAATTTGGTTTGCAGTCCTTTTCTACTTGTGTTCGGGGAGATAGCGACAATACTGGATGAAGCGACAAGCAATGGTGGTGCTCGAGGGAGTTGAATTAGATTGTGTAGCTCGGGGAGAGATGGGCACTTGTTGGTGGGGTGTCCATCTTTCTCGCATAGTGCACAAGGAGGTTGGACACGTGGGGGAAGTGGAGCAGTGGGCTCTTTCTTTTTCCGTCTACCCCCAACTGTAGCAAGGGTTCTAGTGAGTGGGAGTGTGGGTGGGATGGTGGGGGTAAGTATGGGAATTTGCATCGAGATTCGTTCTTTTTGGGGAGGGAGGGATGGTTGAGGGACCATCTCAGGCGGATGTAGATACCAGACTGGGATTTCCAGCACCATATTAGGAAGGGTGAACGTTGCAGCTACCTGGAAATCTTGTACACCCAGTGGGGGGTAAAAGAAAGGGATTTGGGTAATGGCTTGGGGGACTGTTTCCCAAACCGAGATATGGCCCCGGGGGAGGGGAAGATTAGGAACGGGTAGAGCTGAACAATTTTTAGGATATTCCTGAGGGAGGAGTTCTGCAACTAGTGGGACGTCAAGGATGAAAGAGGCCTCGGTGGGAGGGAGAGTATCTTCAATTGTCATTCCGTTGGTGGAGAAGACACATACTTGTGTTGAGGGATGGATGAGTGGTGGTGCTCCATGGTATGTCCCTAGTAAGGATGGGTCCTTAAAAATTTTGGGGCCCATCTCGATGAGTGGATAGGCATATAGATTAGTGTGGACAAAAGGGAGGATGTTGTCGATGTTGGATGAAGGGTTAGGCTCATAATGTGATACTTGATTAATGGTAATGATCTTTCCATTATGGTGAAACATCATGGTTCAGAACACAGAAGAGGCGACTGCCTTCATAGCATACATGTAGCTATGACCAAACAAAATATTGTAGTCGAGCGGGGCATCGATAACCTCAATGTCAATAAGAATGTTTTTGCCCCCAAGTTTGACGGGGACATTTTGGAAGATTCCCTTGGGAGATGAGGGTCGTCCATCGTAAGCCCTCAGAGTAATGGCGGATGGTATTAGCTCTGGAGAGCCAAGTTTCTGCCAGACAGTTTTGGACATGATGCATGTGGATGCACCTTCGTCAATAATGCAGTGGTGGACTGTAATATTCTAGATTTTAACCGGTATTTGAAAATCGACAAGAGTAGGGAGACAAGGTTCTCCACTGTCGAGATCAAATGTGATGATTTGAGTATCGGTAGGGTCGACTGCCCCCAGAGTGGAAATTAATGACTTCCGTTGAGTAGGATAGGTTTGCAGAAATTCTAAGACTGACATGGCAATGGGGGATTGTGCCAAGCGATCGACCAAACTATAATTGTGGGCTTCCCTAGCATGAGGGTTGTTGACATTCCTTTGCAATGGGGTGCAAGGGATGCAAAGAGGTGTTTTAGTATTAGGGTGCAGAATCATCAAAGGTGGGCCAGTTTTGACTGGGGTGGCCTCCGAGGTAGTGGGAGTAGGGTCAGAGGGTGTGTGGTATTGATGACTGCGTGTTTGTAGAAGGACTTCTTCCTCACTAGTGAGGAGTATAGTGCGATCTGTAGGAGGTCCTAGGTTGGCGTACTGTCCCATCTGTGGTGGGGATGGATGCATCTCCTGTTGGGTGTTCATTACCCCTTGATGTGGTATGGGGTTTTGTAACACAGTTGGGGGGCGTTGTTGCACATATTGTTGTGGGGCCTACTGGGGAGCAAGCAGTACTGGGGGACGTGGTACATTTCCATATTCTTTCATCCATTTGAAGTCCACAATTTGGGGGCAATGGAGAGTATAATGGCGATACTCACCGCAAAGGGCACAAGGGAAGTTTATCTGAATATTGTTGTTGTTCTTCCCTTGGTGTTTGTTGTTATTTCCCCCTTGGGGTTTCTGGTTGCCCCCAACAGGTTGGTTTTGGTTTCCTCCTGGTCCTAGATTATTATTGTTTCGGTTTTTTCCCTTCTTTCTGGCATTGTTCAATTGATGGGATGGATTAGCCGTATTCAACTGTTCAAAATTTTGATACTATTGAACGAGAGAGTGTTGAACAAAATTAACCCCAACATGTGGTTGTCCTTGTGGTGAAGGAATGGGCTGGGGGGGAGTAGGGAATGGATAGTATGAATTATTCTATGGTAATAATCTGTAGGATGTATAGGAAGGCATGGTGCTTTCACTAGTGCTTAGGGTGTAAGAAGAGGTAGAGGGGGTACCATAACTAGGTTGGGCCATGGGGTGTATTGTGGGTGTTGGTGAAAATTGGCTGGTGGGTGCAGAAAAGGTTAAGGGGTATGGTTGTGGATAAGGGGGAGGATTATAATAAGGGGGTCTGCTATATGCTGGTGGACATTGAGGTGTTCCATACATCGGTAGTTGTTGGGGGTGTGAATTGTGGTGTGTAGTGGTACCAATCAATCCATCCGTTGAGTGAGACATCCCAAGTTTGTCTTGGCCAAATGGCACAGGTCTCGGGGCGTCAGGTAGTACTGTATACAAATATCCTGACTGTGAATAAATGAGTTCGAATTGTTGGGTCTTGTTGATGGCTTCTTCTTTCGATTGGGGGAAGGTGGCGGACACATCTTTGGCAAGGAGGGAATAAAGTGATTTGAGAAACCAATTAAAGCATTGTTGCTTGGTGGCTTCTGCTTTACATAGACTACGTCGCCGACACCATTCATGAATGTGGTCGGTGATGTGTATAGAAGAGGTTTGTTTAAACTCTGAGAAGAGTTCAAGACCGCTGCCATGACGGATTGGAAGTTGAAATAAGGTAAAAAATGCTTTGGCCAAAGATTCAAAGGTCGTATGAGACCCAGATTTTTCTTCTACATACCACTTAGCTAATGGGCCAGTGAGTGTACGTTGAAATAGTCTCAATTGGATAGAGTCGTCCATAATTATATTAGAGGAGCACCATAAATGGAAGGTCATGATATGGTTGGCTGGGTCATCTCCCACTTTTCCTTCAAACTTGGGGATGTCTAATGGTAGTTTGGTAGGCATTGCAGGCCATGTGGGGTCGTGTGATATAGGATCATTAGTGAGTTTATTCATATCCGATATGTTGAGGGAAGCCAAGTATGGAATCTAGGGTTGTGGTGGAAGATTAGTACCATCCATGGTGGGAATTTTTTGTGTGCCTGACCCCAAAAGAGGGTTTGTTCTCGCCATAGTGTGAATGTGGGGGGTACCTGATCCGTGAAGGGGGCTTGATGGAGTTGTACTTCCTCCTTGAGAAGAAGTGTTCCCCTCTCTTCCGTGTAAAGGAGAGTGTGGGGATGGTTGACCTTGGGAAGTGGATCCAAGCAAAGTGGAACCGAGAAAAGTTGATCCCAAGACAATAACACTCATAGGGGTGTGAGAAAGTATGGTCGATGAGTTGGCAAGACTAGGAACTCCCCCTAGAATGGGAGGGAGATTTAGCAAGCATATGGAACGGTGGGGATTCTATGGGTCCCCTATGATGTTCAACTAGCAAAGTGGATGTGTGCAAATGGTGATGAGAGCAATTAATGAACAAGAGACTTTGTATAACTTGGACCTTCACAATATATCTCACAATCGTATGTAATCAGGAGAAAAACATACATAAATCAATTGATAAAGAAGAATACATGTGGGTAGGTGGATTTTGTCCACGTGGGAGAACAAAGAAAACAAATGCTCATGTCCTAAAAATATGTAACGTCCTTCCTCTCAAACAACACTGGACCTTCCAATAGCACTCAACAGTGGGGTCTGAAGCCACCAGAAGAGGAACTAGTGAAGGATGAAGTGATCAGTTATAATGAGGGGTAGAGGGTGCATATTCCGAAAGAGCTGGTGATATTCCCCAATAGCCACACAAAATCCAATCAAGGTGCAATTGCAGCCCACAATTGCCACCTAGTTAGATGTCCTAAAATTTGGTTACTAGGTACCTCGGTCAAAGTGCGACATTTATATTTTTGGCCTAAGAAATGGGTCATGGGTTGGATCCTGTCCAAGCGGTGGGTGCCTCAAGGGGGGACGCATAGAAAAACTAGACCTCGACCTTCGACCCTTCACGGGTATCTCCTTGCCTTATAGAGTTAGGAACACTTGACTTGGAGGATTGACAACTTGTATTGTTTGAAGATGTGAGAACAAATAACATGGAGTTATTTGGATGCCTATCCCCAAAATCCTACCTAGACTAAAAAATTTCTTTTGGTACCTCCTGTGGAGGAAAACTTAGTGAGTTTTTTAGAAAATTTTTAGATGTGGTTGTTTGAGAGATTGGGGGTGTGAGCCAATATCTTTGAAATTAAGTGGGAGTGGATAGTTTCGTCAAGAAAATGATGGGGTGTTTTAGAATCTCTTTGGAGGAAACTTACTTCAACCTCCACATTTCAAGATGAAAACTATGTGAGTGAGTGGTGACTTTTGTGTGTGAACAAGTGAAAGTGTGCCAATAGTTTTTAATAAATTAGGTGTCACCTTGTTGCATGTCGAATTCGCTTGGTCCTTACAAGTCTTGATTACCTAATTAACTAAATGTCATTGGTACAACCTTGTGGAATTTAAAATTCCCTAGGAAACTAGCATGTGGACATGTGGGTCCTTACTATTCCTTTAACTCCCTAATGTGATTTAATCTAAGAAAGATTTGAAACTATCCTAGATTGTGCATATGTGGGCATGTATGGGCCCATTACAAAACCTTTAAACTTCCCTAGTGATTTAATCTAAGAAAGTAAACTTCAATCACTATCCTATTTTTGTAGCATGTGGGCATGTATGGGCCCGTTACAATCTTAATATGTGTTTTAAAAATAAACTAAGAGGATTCTTGAGGGGGTTGTTGTCCTCTCCTAAAGATTTTTTCTTTTTAAGGGAGATGGAATTTTTCCTCAATCTCTTTCTAATTCTCAAGATCGCTTTGGGGCATGAGAGAAGAGCATACTCAATGATTGATATCTAATTTCTGGTCCCAATGCAAGTTTTATATGTGATTTAAAAAATTATTCCAACTTATACTCTTAGTCAAGGCAAGCCATCCACGTGGAAAATTGAAAGAAAAAGAGGAAATAATGATTTTAACCCCCTAAGTGCCTATGTTTTGACTAATCCCTTTATATGGAGAGGCAATATAAGTGTGGTGCAGAATACAATGTGCATGAAATCAATTTTAAGAAGGATATGGGCCTTCCACAGATCACAAAAAGCTTACAATGTGTGTTTTTCTGCACAGGTGCGCGGGTCTCAGAATAGAAAGAGGCACTGTGAGAGCCAATGCGCAAACTGAAAGTGAATTATGGTTGCAGGTGCACAGAAGGCGCTGAGAAATATAGTGGTTTTGGTGCATGTGCACTAAAAACGTGCGTGTGGGTCAAAACATGCATGCACTGTTTGTTACACGACCATGAAGAAAATTTCGGATGGAATTCTCTCTGCTCAGCTTTGAACTTGGCTTTTTGTAGGTCGGCTTGGGCCGGTTATGGTCCCTGGAAGTTAAAGAAACAAAAAGAAGAGCTAAAATAACCCAAATGGGGTAGGAAATTGATACCTTTCCCCAGTGGAGTCGCCAATCTGTTGCACCTCTTTTGTCACCTAAATGAGCAAAATAAGGGTGCTTACAAGCCCAGTTGGGTCAGCTAGGCAAGACAACAGTAGAGGAAAGAGTTAGAAGTATAAAGCATAAAGGATAAGCAAAGAATTAAACTAAGAACATTAAAATATATTAAACTAGAGTGCATAAGGACATTAGAACAAGAAATAAGCAAGACTCATGCCACCAATGGAATGGATTGTATTAGTGGAAAGAAAACACCAAAGAGAAAGGGAGTCTTTGGGTCGCCTCTTCCTCCAAGGGAGGGCCCTTGGACCCCCAAATATTGAGCTCTTCTTACAAGTAAGAAACTAAAATGAAATGGTGAAGATAATCCAAAGCACATTCAATCTAGAGTTGATATGAATGGCTAAATGAAATGGTGCTAGCATGCTCTTGATGAGGATAGAGGATCCTCCAAGAGAATATTAGCAACATAACAATACAAATGAATTCCTTGAAAATATAGTGCACCCATGGCTTCCTTTTATAGCATAGATTTGAGGTATTATGCAACCAGTTATTAGTGTGAATAAGGGGCCCTTTAGGTCTTTGACCAGCCCCCCAGTCGGATTCAGCCGAAATTTGGATGTCAAATCGACTTGGAAGATGAACCATAAGTGGGTGGAAGGCCGACCAATATCATAAATGCGTCATTTTGAGGTGTGAACAACCTTTTGCGTCCACAGTTGTGCATTGGGCGCATTTGCGCTTTTCCGACGTTATCTGACTGTTGCACGTGTGTGCATGCGTGCCTTGTGTATTTTTAGTGCATGCTGATTTTATTGTTGGTTGTATAGTTTTGGACCTTTTGGAGATGCATTTTTGTTCCATGAGTGAACTAATGAGTGTTTTGAAGATGTTGGATTCTTGTAACCATTTGCGAACGAAATTCTGGTGATAACACAGAGATAGGTGAAGGTTCTTCTCCAGGGACTGCAAGGTAATTGGAGTACGCCCCTAGGGTGGAGCCTGTCATAAAAAAAACAACAAAGAAAGTTTTCGTCCAGCCTCCGGCCTTTGGCGATATAGAGGCAAGCACCGGATCCAAGGTAGGACTCCCACAGTGGGAGGATCTCTTCAACATGATTAACATAGAAGAATAACCAGAGTATATCCCACACAGTGACCCGAACGTAAGGGTGCTCGATGACCAGGTGTTCCCTAACATCCGACGGTCGTATTTACACATGGTGGCAAACAAAACCCCGGTTTTCCCCTGCATAGAGGTCTTGAAGTGGCTCATCGACCACATGGACGTGCATAAATTTTGATCAACAATGAGAATGGCAAGTGCGTTGGAGTTTTCCTCCCAACAGAGGTCCAGAAATACTAAAAGCTTAGGGACCCAGAGGAGCGGCTCAACACGAAATTCATGGTGAAGTTCTATGAATTCCAGGACACTAGCCGATTGATGGCTCTCATCTACCAGCTATACGGAGAAAAAAGATTGCTCCAATTTTTCATAAGCATGGATGCCTTTGGCATACACAATTGTAATCGCTGGGAGCAGCTTCAATCGGGGAGCAATAATATCCAAACAATTAAGCATCTGTGTGCAACAGGCTCAGACGTCGAAGGAAGGAGAGGCACCAAATTTCTACATGGCCTTGTACCTGCTCGATGTCATGTGCGTGAGGAACGTCTTCGCCGCCATGAATCTGAGCTGGCATGTTGCGGAGCTCCCAGTCCATGTCTACCTCAGTGTGATATGGGAAAAAAGGTACAAGAAATCTTACGCCCTCATCTGTGATGAATTCATCACCCACATTTATTTTATTATTTTTAAGAAGGAATTCCCAAGGCTATCAACAACAACCAAGAAAATGATAGCCAAGGTAGGCCATTGGTACTTGGAGGTGTGTGCAACCTACATCAGGGTGTTCAGGGCCACCTGAGCACCACATCTTCTACCAGCTCATGTCCTAGACCGACTCGTCGTGGGATAAATGTGTTATTACAACATCCTGTAGGGCTACAATGCCACACTGGTCAAAGACAAGAAAAAATATTTCATACCCTACGATTTCCATGTAGGGTTCTATCTGATAAAGGATAATACTCAAGCCAAGCAAGAAGGGCTGAGCCAAATCGAATTCAAGTTCCCTACTGGCCGATTCTGCAAGCATGATCCAAAATTCATGGTCCTGCAACATGCTTCACAGGTGTCATCCTGCTAATCGTATGCTCACAATAAGTTTGAGGACAAAGTCTTCATAGAGAGCACCCAGGACTGGGACGAGGTGGTGCAAATGATGGCCAACCCAAACATGACCAGGTTCAAGGCCATGAGCGTGGATGAATAGGTGGAAACAATAGAGCAGTCGGCTCAAGAGGCCCTCAGAGCCAGGGAAGAAATCAGAGGGGCAGAGAGAACATAGGTGTATAGAAGGGGTTTGTTCTTGACACCAGAAGCACAGACAAGGGGATTTCTCTTGATGGCAGAGGCACATAGAGTCATTGATCAGTTGCAGAATGACCTGGATCTCGTAGAGATGAAGAGGGTTCCTGCTAACAACCCAATCGAAAGTCGAGGAGATCCAAGTGGCTCAGAGCTGATACAACTTGAAGGAATCACCAAGCTGAAAAATTCTGAAAGCCCACCACCATAGATCGGATCACCTGAGAGAATTTCAACTCAGCATGAGATATCAAGGACATTAGGTAGGACAGTGCACCAAATCCCTTGCACGACTTAATAACTATCTATGATGATGAGGAGAGTTCAGAGGTTTCCTTGGTGACTCCGGTGCAGATTACAAAGGAAAAGGAACCCAAGAAAGTATCTTCCCCAGCTCCCGATGCTCTAATTCAAAGCCTTCCACAGAGTGACCAGGAGGTTGAAAGTGTCTTAGACATTGAGCTACTGGATACACTGGGAACCCCAATGGACATCTCAAAGGATGAGCTAGGATCAGGTGAACAAGAACGAAAAATTCCATAATAGGAAATCGACATCTCAACAACCGATCACCAAGTAAGTACCGAAACTGAGCCTGATTCCTCAATTTTGACCATTACTTTACCACCCGATGAGTAACAACCAGAGGCCGAGCCATAGAGACTTACAAAATAGGTTCAGGAACCCAGTCTTGAATAGATATACACCGTGGGGACCCTGTGAAACACTCTTACTTGGGGAGAGAAACAAATCCCTGAACCTCTAGATGAGGTCGTCGACATACAATCCATCGCTTATGACCGAAAGAGGAAAGCCATCATGAAGAGAACCACTAAGAAGAGGAGGCTTACTTTGGACAGTTCCATCATCATCACCACAGAGGAGAAATTGATCAGTGTGGAGCATGACAAGATGTCATAGATTATCGGCACAGGGATGGAAATCACAGATGCCACCTTGGTTAGAGCGAGGAAAGATGAAGAGGAGCTGGCCACTGCGCTAAAAGAGTTGGAGCATCTGCGCCATTTGGCGAAATACTATCAGGACTCCACGCAAGCTACAATATTTTTTGGGCTAAACATATGCACTATTAATTCCCATATTTAATTATCAACTGGGGCTCGTAAGCTTCGAGGTGCAGACGTAGGAAACTCAGGATCGGAGCCTAGTCTAGCCTAATCTAAAGCTGACAAAACAATCTTCAAACCCACACTGCAGGAAATTAACACTAAGGATTCATCACTGGGACATAGGAATAACTTAGTGTTATAAAGGCTTAGATCACAGTCTTTCAGGAACTCGGGGTGATGTTAGTGTGATTAATCGTGAGTAGCTTACTAAAGTCTTCTGTCCTTCAATGATTATTTCCTATAGTGGATCCACACTTCAATGCAATAAAATAAACAAACAAACGTAAATGAAATTCACAATATAAACTAACACCTTAGGAAGAATTCCAATGCTGGAAGGCCATATCTCACAATTTAGACCTCTAATATGTCCATTGGTGATTGAAACTATGTGAAATTAAAGTGCAAGTAATCCAAAGGTATGGGATATAAAAACTAAGTGTGGGAAACTCAAAATCATCCAACTTAATCAACACCTACGATTCACTTAGACTCAAAACCACCCTTTTAAATGTATACACCAATTATAAAGAAATAATGAGTGAATCAAATGCACAAGAGTAATGGATATTTAATACAATGGGCATTTATAAGAAATGAATAAGAATACAAGCTTACAAATTTTTTGCTCTGAAAGACTTGCATACAAAGAATAATACCTTTTGAATCTAACTAAGTTTTAGGCAGAAAATTATGAATAAAGAGTGATACTTGTTTATTTCCTGCATTCAAAAGATTGTGTATATGATAAGGTCTTAATGAATTAATCAATCTTTGAAGCAATAAACAATAGCAAAACATAAATGAGGTGGAATGGAGATATGATTATGTAATGGAATAGATCTAATGCATGATGGGTATATGCATATGACATAATGGATTAGATTTGAAACAAAGGGCGAATGTGTGGACATAATTCATGGGTGTGGCAGAGTGTTTGTGGGAAGAATTGCAAGTGGAATACGAAGAGTTGGAGGGCGAACAATACCTTCTACAATTGATCTTTCTGTATGAACTGAATCTAGATGAGTAGAACAACTGCCAAAGATATGTGTTTGTTAATGAAAATAGGTGGAAATGAATATGAAAATTGATCATATAAATGTGATCTTAAGGAGTATTATTCCAATCGATTTCTGAAGAAAAGACAAGATGCATATATGGGAAGAAGGTTTGGAAATGAATTGGAATGCAATGAGAATGGATTGCACAAAACAGGGTATTGAGAACAATTAATGCAAATAACATATATCTACGGGATTGGTGCAAACAAATGAAGGGTAAAATGAAATTTGAGTTTTAATTACCAAAACTAACGTAAATGACAGAATTGAAATGCATCTAAATTGAATCCAATCAATAATCAAAACAAAAATTGAATTGCATGTAGGCAAACAACACAATACTAATCTAAAAATCAAATACAGTATGGAAACACTTACCCTCACTGAGGGGCCCTTCCCAGGAGGTCAGTGCTGCTAAGAAGGACTTAGATCAAGCTAGAAGGATGCTCAATGTGGCAGCAACACTCAATTCTTCATTGAGATCAAAAAATCTGTTTTTACATGGCTAACAACTCCTTAACGCTTTCTCACAAGAAAAAATCTTTCATTTACAAAATCTTCATGAAACTAAATGGCTCCTTCTCACAAACCTATGAGGCTTCTTTATACATGAAAAATCAATGAGGAGTGGATGGGACTGAATCCCAATGCTCATATTTCAAATTTACAATTTTAGATAAAATCCTCAAAAATCTGGGTTTTATTGCAATTTGGGCAGATTCGAGTTAGGGATCCACCATATCTTCCAAACCGATTCTAATTTTGAAAAAATGTTCGCATTTTACACAATTTTCCATATTTTAAACAAAACCCATATCTTCAAATTTCTAAATCTTATACCATATGCACGAAAATCAAGGTACAAGTTGGCAGTTTGAGAGTTTTGCTAATTTTTGCAGAATCATTCCCCGTGAGCTGGAGGTCCACACGTGTGAGCTGGGTGAATTTTGCCTCACGTTTCTGCATGTAAACATCCCTCTGGACAAAACCCATGTCCCCTATTTTCCTTTAGAAACTTTCCAAAATTTTGAATTATTTCTAGTACTAGATTGTTGTTGATGCTGGTACCATATGGTTTCTGGAACATTCTAGTACTGGATGTGTTGAATTACGAGTACTGGATGATATGGAGTGTTAGTACCAGATGACATGGAGTGTGGGTACCAGATGACATGGAGTGTGAGTACCAAATGACTTGTTGAACCTTCTGGTACCGGATGACTTGGAGTACCAGATGAGCGCAGTATTGGTACCAGACGAACTGAGAACTAGATGACATGGAGTATGGGTACTAGAGGAGATGGAGTGTGGGTACCAGATGACTTTGCGGGTACCAGTTGACTGTAGAACCTTCTGGTACCGGATGATTTGTAGAACCTTCTAGTACCGGATGACTTGGAGTACCGGATGAGTGCAGTATTGGTACCAGACGAGTTGAGTACTTGATGACATAGAGTGTGGGTACCAGATGAAATGGAGTATGGGTACCATATGACATGGAGTATAGGTACCGAATGACTGTGCAGGTACCGATTGATTGTAGAACCTTCTGGTACCGGATGACTTTGAGTACTGGATGAGCGCAATATTGGTACTGGACGAGCTGAGTACTTGATGACATGGAGTGTGGGTACCAGATGACATGGAGTATGGGTACCAGATGACTGTGCAGGTACTGGTTGATTGTGGAACCTTCTGGTATCGGATGACTTGGAGTACCGAATGAGCGCAGTATTGGTACCTGACGAGCTGAGTACTCGATGACATGAGTGTGGGTACCATATGACATGGAGTATGGGTACCATATGACATGGAGTATGGGTACCAAATGACTGTGCAGGTATCGATTAACTATAGAACCTTCTAGTACCGGATGAATTGGAGTACCAGATGACCTGCAATGCGGGTACCAGAACAGGAACAATACAGGTATCAGAACATGGACAATGCATATACCAGAACCTGAACAATAAAGAACATGTTGCTTGGACATAGAAACATAGGATTAAACCATTATCGAAAAAACTATTGTATAATCATCCTTTTAATCACTAAAAATATGGAAAATTATGTATTTACCACATAGGATGAATAACAAGAGATAATGGAGGTTTATGGGGTAATTAGCGATATATTATTGATGAAATGCAGGGAGAAGGTGTAGTGATGAGTGTATTTGTATGGCGTAAAGTATGAAAAAACTAGAGCTCAACATTATTATTGAGAAGCGAATTTCAAGATACGTACAACAAATTCATGAGTGAGCGGCACCTTTTCACTGCAGGGATAACTGATTTCCAGGAAGACACCCTTATGGCGCTGGCAATGTGCAAAGACATGGAAAGATGGTATGAGAAGGACCACCAAGTGGTTGAGAGAATTAATTACATCACCGCGGTTCAAAAGGGTCGAGACCCCAAAGAGCACAACATTCAGGTGCTAAGGGACAACAACATCGACCGTATAAGGAAGTCGACTGAATACTGGGTGAAGATGGCCCAATAACCTCAGCGGGATATCCAAGAGAAATGGGTCAATTGCGAAAGGAGCTAGACCAAGATCAATCGGGCGATGAGAGACAATGGTCTCCCAGAACTCAGTGCACCCGAGGACTTTGTCAACTTGCATGACATAGTCAAACTACACACAGAACAAGACTCATCGTGGAGTGCAGAGATAGAAAAGGTGGAGAACATGACGCCATGTCAAGTACAACAATTCATGGAGCACCCGATCAAGGCTTGGACAATGTTACAACAATTAAGTGTTAAAGTAGTCAAGTATTGGGCATAGGAAGTGGAGATAAAGGAGATCCTTTTAGCCCCGATGGACCAACACATATTCCCATATGCCAACACATGCGAGGAAATCTCCGTCAAATGGTTAGAGTATGAGATGGGTCATCCACTCAAGTGAAACCATTTGATGACTCTTAGAAGACTGAGAGTTGAAAATGCCATGTGGCAATGTTTTGTTTTACTTAACTTGCACTTTTGATAGTTATTTTTAGTTAATAATTTGTTATAAATAAAAGGATCAACCTATTAGAAGAGGTCGATGGTTTTGGAAAAGACCCTCATTTTTCGAATTGTAAAGAACTATTTCTAAAATACCTCAATTGAGAAGTCTTGTTTAGGACCGGAGATAAACTTTTGTTTTCATCAAAAGCGTGTGTGATTGGATCTGAGGAATTACTTTCGACTTTGTCTCATGAATGGCTGTTGTAACGAGTAAGGGTTTTTGAATCTATTGATGAGTTATCTGATTCAATATTTTTATAATTCTTGTGTCTAATGATGTAAAACAAATTGTTGTGTTAATGTGTGATTAGTGATTAGAGCTAAGGAAACTATTTTTCTTGCCATCATTTTATTGCATGTATGTTCTCTTCCGATAATTGTATCTTAGTCAATAATTGAAATACCAGCAAGTTGATGTATTAGTACTAGGCTTGTCGTAGGTGTAAGAATCATTGTCTGCATGCTTGAGCATGAAGGTTATCTCGAGCTCAGCCTTCTTCAGTAATTAAGCTTTTCCCACTTTTTTACCTAGCTGGTTTATATCAGTGCCTATATTTTATCAGACCCACCTAGAAGAGAAAATACAAAAAATAGAACGTTTGAACTGAAGGAGGATTGTTTTGAGAGAAGATATCCTATAAATCACTAAGTAAATCACATCGATTAATTGGTCAGATTGCAAGATCTAGAGAACCATTCCACTATCAAACACTGCAGAGTCTAATTGGGCCTCGGTGGCGGGTTTGGTTCCTATTGTTGAGTATAAGGGATTTAGGACCCCTCAACAAAATTGGGAATTGGCGCTAGAAGGAGGTCCTAGATGAATGAATGGATAACAATATTCCTGGTATAATATTTCATACAACCTACAGATTCAAAACAACCCACATGCATGGGTAGTCATTCTCAAGACAACCCACACACACTGAGTACTCCTAAAATGAGTAACTCACCCCAGCAAGAGGAGGAAAATGTATTCCCTGAAATACCTTACGCTCTTCCCCATGAGGAGTTGAACTAGTTCAGAAGAATCACAAGAGATTATGCCCGAAAAATTGGAGCACTACCCTTAGCTCCGTTACTTCCTCGTAGAAAACAAGTAAGTAGACCAATGGTCAACACCCCCGACTAGGTTTGTTTTCACACAGTAGAAGACTTGATATATTTCACTCTCATTGAAATTGAACATCCCCTTAATCTAATCCCTGAAACACCATTTGGTAACTGCTCTGAGCTCGACGATTTTTCTGACGAGAAAGGGTTTAACTTAGAACACTCAGTTTCAAAGTTGGATGACATGGAAGATAACAATGAACATAATGAAGAAAGGGGAAACCCACCTCAGAATAATCAACCATGGTTGGCCAGAGATGCTCTGGCAATTCCCAGATGAGTACATAACCTTCCCTGACATCCAAAAAAGTTACTCCCTAAATTCGGCCCTGAAACCTTAGGATTGCCTGAAGACCATATCAAAAAATTCATACTAGCTATTAGACTGATGAATGTCCAACATGAAGACGTAGTATGCATGATTTTCCCCTATAATTTTGAGAATTTGGCCTCCACATGGTATTTTAACTTTCTTGTAGGGTCCATAACTAGTTGGACGAAGTTTCAAAAGGATTTTTTAGATAAATTTGCAGAAGAAACCACTACAAGAGCTTTGATGGCTGAGATGTTCGCCGCCACCATGAGTTCAAAGGAGAAGGTTAAAGACTTAAATCAATGATTCACCGCTATCTTGAAAAAATTTCAACCCGAAGCTAAACCCACTTAGGAGTTGCAAATCGAAGTATACGTTAATGCTCTCCCAGCTTCCATTTCCATGTTTGTGAAGAGGGCTGCCAAAACAACCTTAGCTGAGAATTTTGAGGAATCTAAAACAATAGAATTCCAAATGAAGGGATGTAAAGAAGGCCAGGTCTCATTAGTTAAGAAGGAAGTTCAACCTCCACCTAGGAGAGGACTCTTGTTGACCAGACCCCTAGGGAAACAAACATAACAAGGTCTCGAAAAAGGAAGTAGAGATATAGAAGACCTACAACGAATGGTAAAGAAGTTGTCAAACAAAATCATAGACATGAAAATAAGTGTAGGGGAAGGAAACCAAGTCCAGAGGCCCTATAAACCCTTTTTTAAAAGAAATCCACCGTTCAAAGCAATTGAACCTCCCCTAGCCAACTTAAACATCGATCTGAGAAACGTAGTATCTGACTCTTTCTGTACCTATCACCAAGAAAGCATGCCATGAATTTGATGGCCAACCGGTTTCTAGACGAGGTTTCCCTTACTGAACAATCACACAACTCAACTACGAATATTGTTGATCAGGCAGAAGTTGATCCACCAAAAGAAACAACCATGCTGATATGGGACCTTGACCTATGAATTCCCTTCGATGATCTATTTGAGGTTCAAGAACCACCCGATGAGGTCTTGGTTGTGAAAACACGAAGTAGGGGTCAACCTGTCTCAAATGACCTTACTACTATCCAAAATTCGAGAGGAAAAACAACGTTCGATCACCCTAAAGCACCTTTTGTCTCCCGAAGAAATCCTATAAACATCAATACACGAGAATCGCCCAAGCTAGACTACAACATAGTAGAAGATTTGAAAAAATTGAAGGCAAATATATCGGTCAAGCTTTGAAGTTAGTAGAAAATCCTACAACAAGCACTGACCAAGGAGAAAATCTAGCCCTCTCAGATCTAAGAAATAAACTAGTTGTAAATGCTTGCTTTGAAGATAAAAAAGGAAGGCCTTTTGTCCCACCGTTCCCCTTGACATTTGAAGTCTTCAACATAAACCTCTATAATTGTTTGGTTGACTCATGGGCATCCTCTAATGTTATGCCATTATCTATATGAAATCAATTAAACACGATCCCTCTCAAAAGTGATAAACATGTGATACAACTAGACATAACCCAGGTGAAAGTTATGGGAGAACTCAAGGATGTCATGATTAGGATGGCGACACACCCAACATTTGTTTAAGTGATTGACATCATTGTAGTAGATATCCCATAAGCCTATGGATTGCTACTTAGTTGAGATTGGTTTGAGAAGTTAAACATATACTTTAGTACAGACCGGGCTCACATTTGGTTTCCATTCAAGGGACACATGAATATGATCAGGATCGATAGGGAAAGATATCTAAAACATACTATCATCGACCTAGAAACCCTCAACGAACCCTCTTCGACAGATTTCCCCATGCCAGAAAATTATTCCTACGACTCCGATTTTGGGAATTTCTTCCCCCTCTCATCTGATGTCCCTCTTACTCAAAACTCCGAAATGACTTTTCAAGAAAATTCGTTGATGGCAGCAAAGGAAACCCTCTTCTGTCAGGAACCTATGTTAAAAACCACAAAGAAAATAGGGGGAAAGGAGGAAAGTGGTAGGCAAAAAGAAACTGATGGTGTTCACTCACAAGTTTGGACCTTGTACTTTTATGGGCCTAAGTCATAAGAAGGATTAAGAGCGGGGTGTATCTTTATTGATCCCAAAGGTAAGCAAAATTTCCTGTTCTGCAGACTAGAATTTGAGTGCACAAACAACACCACCGAGTATGAAGGTCTTGTATAAGGGTTAAAGAAAGCCACAGACTTGAACGCTAAAGAACTAAAGGTTTTTAGAGACTCTGAAATCATCGTTAGACAAGTAAGGAACACTATACATTGCAACTCTCCCCACCTGAGAAATTATCATCAGGAAGTTCATAGACTAATATAACATTTTTAAGCCTTCAACATTACAACGATCCTCATAACAAAGAACACTCTTGCTGATTCTCTGGCCATTGCTGCCTCAAGGATATCCCCTTTAGAAGACTATGAAGCCTCCCAGTTCGCTGTGGAGCTACTCTACAGACCATCGGTGCCCAACAATATCTCTAATTGGAAGGTCTTTGAGGGAGATGAACAGATCATAAACTTCTTAACCAATCAGGAAAATTTTAAAGATCTAGCTATCAACGATGAAATATTTTAGGAACAAATAGTAGAAACTGATCCCTGTGCACAAAGAGCTGAAACATATCAATCGACTGACAAACCGAGGTTTCACACGATACCGAAAGGGGTAGCTAATTTAGAAAACCTTTTTGACTTAAGGGAAAGATTCAAAGTGTCAATGAACACAAAGATAGGGAGTTCATGTCCCTTGTACGAGACTATAAATCTAGGAACCCCGGAAAATCCTAAGAATATAAATCTCAGCAAGACAATATCTAAAGAAGAAAGGAAGGCCTATCTCAAACTTTTTAGAGAATATCAAGATGTTTTTGCATGGTCCTATCAAGATCTGAAAACTTACAATACGTGTATCATTCGACACACAATCCCATTAAAACCTGAAGTAAAACCCTTCCAAAAAAAGCTCTGGAAATACCACCCATCGCTGGATCCTCTCATGTGTCAGGAGTTGAAGAAGTTACTAGATGCTAAAATTGTCTTCCAGGTCAGACATTCTGCATGGGTAGCAAATTTGGTTCCTGTAAGGAAAAAGTCTGGGGAGATCCGCCCGTGTGTAGATCTTAGAAACCTCAACAGAGCATCAGAAAAGGAAAACTACCCAGTCCCACCGATGGAGCATCTCTTGCAGACCGTGTCTGGTTCTGAGATTTTCTCCCTATTGGACGGTTTTTCAAGTTATAACCAAGTTCTAGTTTTAGAGGAAGATCATTTGAAAACTACCTTCCGAACCAAGTGGGGAACCTTTTCTTATAAACGCATGCCCTTTGCGTTAATCAATGTAGGGGCAACCTTCCAAAGCGCCATAGACATAGTGTTTCGAGGACTAATCAACAAATGTGTAGTAGTTTATTTGGACAATGTAACTGTGTATTCAAAGAATATAGGAGATCACATCCGACACCTAACCCGGATTTTAGAGAGGTGTAGGAAATATGATATATCTTTAAACCCTAAGGAAAATATCTTTGGTGTCAAGGAAGGGAAACTACTAGGTAATATTATATCTCAAGCAGGAATTCACATAGACCCAAAATGAATTAGGACGATAGCTCAACTTTCCATTACCCCACAACAAAAAGGCTATGCAATCCTTCTTTGGGAAAATCAATTTTGTGAGAAAGTTCACCCATGATTTCGTTGAAACTATCAAACCCTTACAAAAAATGATCCACAAAGATGTTGAATTTAAGTGGGGTGATGAACCAAAAAGTGCTTTCAACAATATTAAGACTACAATTTCTGAAGCTCCAGTGTTGCGAAGTCCCGACTTTAGCAAGGATTTTTTCCTCTATAATTTTTCCTTCGACCAATCGTTAGCTGCAGTATTGACTCAGAAGGATGATGACAACAATGAGGCCCCGATCTCATTCATGAGCACTAATCTCCAAGGGGCCGAACTAAATTACCCTGCTATAGAAAAGCATGCTTATGTGGCATACAAGGCAGTGAAACACTTCAGATCTTACATCCTAAAGAACCACACCAAAGTCATTGTGCCTCACCCTGCAATCCAATCCCTATTCACTCAACATGAGATGGGGGGAAGAAGAGGAAATTGGATGGAAGTGGTCCAAGAATTTGATCTAGATATAAAACCTGCTAAACTGGTTAAGGGACAAGGATTATGTAAACTGGCAGTTGAAGCCCAAGACCAAGTAAATGAAGACCCCATATGGGAGAATGAATTGGCATTATGGTGTGGTGAAGCTTCATACATCTCCCCAGGACAGGGGTCTTGGTATGAGAAACTAACTTATCTCTTGCATCATGGGACTTTCCCAGAAAACCTAAACCCTAGGGAAAGGAGAGCTCTTAGGTTAAAATCATCATAATATCGCCTCATAAATTCGGTGCTCTTCCACGTTAATTATAATGGGTTACTTTTAATATGTCTCGAACATGAAGATGAAGACAAGGTTCTAAAGGAGCTCCATGATGGTCTTGCAGGTGGACACTTCGTAGGGAATACCACCACTCAAAAAATACCGAGAACTGACTATTATTGGCCTACTCTGTTTAGGGATGCTCACACATATGCTAGGAATTATAAAACTTGTCAAATGAGTGCAGGGAGGGAAAATAGAGTAGTTGTCCCACTCCAACCTATGGGCCTCTCCAGGCCATTCGAGTAATCGGGGTTATATATCAAAGGAGAAATTACACCGATTTTTTTAAAACAACATACATATTGATTGCCACAGACTATTTCACAAAATTGGCAAAGGTCGTCCCTCTGACTCATGTAAACAAAAAGGTGGTGATCCAATTCATAGAACAACAACTGATTATAAGGTTTAGTATGACTTCCGTCCTTGTTTTTGATAATGTCACTTACTTTTCTTCCACCTTATTAACTTAGTTTGCTTTAGACAAAGGAATCATAATCAAATACTCTGCAAACTACTATCCATAGGGAAACGAAGTGGCATAATCAACCAATAAGAACCTAGTGAGAATATTAAAGAAAATAGTTGCAGACAACCAGAGGAATTGGCACAATTCACTTCATAATGCCTTATGGGCTGATAGAGTAACACCCAAGGAAGATATAGGGAATTCCCCATACTTTCTGGTATACGGACATGGAGCCATTCTCCCGAATGAGCTATATCTCCCATCTCTTCAACTTGCTCAGGATTCTAGAGGACAAACCTCATTAGTTATACAACAAAGAATTGATACCCTCCTCATGCTAGAAGAAGAAAGGGAGAAAAAAAAATCAAAGTTCATTGCTCATCATCAGATAGTTAAAAGGTGGTTTGAAAAGAATAAGGCCAAAGAGAAGAATTTTGAAGTAGGAGACTTAGTCCTGAAGTGGGACATAGCAAATGAGTCGAAGGGTAAGCATTTGAAGTTTCAGAATCTATGGCTCAGACCTTTTCTAGTAGCCAAGAAAATTGGGGCAGGCATGTATCGGTTGCAAAATCTGAGGAGGGGAACCTAACGCCCTCCCGGTGAATGGCCAAGCCCTAAAACAATATTTCTGTTAAAAAAAATGAGTGTGTTTTCATGATACTTTGTTTTTAGGTAGGTTGATTGCGGAGTTCTTCATTTTTTTTTTCTTGTTATAGTACTTTCTGCGCTTTTAAAGTTTGTGTTTAGAAAGGCATTGGTTGACCTTAGTTCATGCAATATGACGAACTTTGTTCATGACTCATGCTTACATACAACACAAGAAGCGATGGGAGAATTGCAGTTGTTTTGAAGGAGTTCTGTATCTAACCTGTGCAAATAAAAAACCTTGCAAAGTGACGAAGTGTCCACCTAGTGGTCTGGTAAAACCTGAAGGGAAAGATGGTAAGCTGGAAAGGACTACATGTACCTCAAGATAAAGCTAGCAAAAATTCACCTTAACCATCTCATTTTGCAAATAACAAACGTCCTCCTCTCCCACTCACTCAGGGAATTCTGCCGAATTAAAATCAATTATATCAAATGAGTGCAAATTAGGAGAGGGTATGTAGATAAATCCATCGGGGATATGGAGGCTCACTGGTAGTGCAGCAAGGTCTGTGTCGTCGGGGGGACTCCGTCGGAGCTATGGACGCTTGCTGGCAACGAAGCAACACCGTATCAAGTGAATGATGATAACTTAAAGGCTTGGTGCCAGTGAATGATTTATTCGAATATTGTTAAAAGAGGGCATGGGTCATGGTTACAGGAAACGAAGGTGGAATAAAGGTTGAAACCCCACAAGTAGGCCCATATTTCACCAACCAGGGAATTTCAAATGAAAGGATAGAAGAGGCTTAAGTTCTTAACCAACTTTTTCATCAGCTGAGCCCGAGGTAGGAACAAAGATTCTGCTTTCACCCAGTAATTCGCCATTTGTTGAGCACTCAACACACCCTAAAAAGGCCTTATCAAATTTTGTCACTTTTTGGATACCACTTGTTTTCTGCACTGTCTGACTCGATTTCATTTTGGGAAATGTTTTGTCTTTGTTTATTGTCGTGAATCTCATAACCTATTCAGGTTTGTTTGAACTTACGTAACCCCATGACTAAAATACCTTAACACATGAATTAAGAATCGACAACCAAACACTGCACCTAACACACTCAGGCTCACTGTCGGAAAGAATTCAAGTAAGTAAAGGAACCACTTGGAAAACAACAGTCGCTGAGCGCTGATCTTCATCGGCATTGGCAGAAGGAAGTTTTGGTTTGCGTAAGTTTTTCACATAAAGGTTCGAGAGATAGCCCATCCCCTTCAACATCAGGAAAATACGAGGAGGTCATACGTTAACAAAGGACGAAAAGAAATTGTCGATAGCCGATGCCCGACGCACTTTATTGGGATCAAGGAAAATCCAGAAGGATCACAACAAACAATTTGACCACGATAAATTTATCCCTGTTCGCCGATCCCCGATGCATTTTCAACATTGGGACTTTTTCGAGGGAGCCGATATGAGAGCACTTGGGTAGGTTTATTTTTGATCGCCGATCCTTGATACTTTTCAGCATTGACGAGCTAGGATTTGGTTTTAGAACGAATAACTTAAGGAAAGTCCTGAATTCGATTAATACGAGCGAATGAAGTCACTGGTCTTGAATGCCATGTGTCTTTACCAGGTAACAGGGTCATATGGCCTAGTTCTATCCTGAGTCATTCTTGGTTCCCTAGGTCCTAGTCACACCTCTGAGTCAGCTTTTCCACATCAACATTGTACAATAAGATTGATCAGCATCAGAGATTTTGCAGGAGGATATAAATGCAAACGTTCACAACATAATCCTGACCCCTGATCCACCAGCTAAAAGAGTGGAATGATGGGACGTTTGCGAAATTAGATACGATCGAATTTTGGACATTTAAGGAACTAGTTAATGCCCGATCCCACATTAGTTGCTACCCCGTGCACCGATTAGACAACAACATTTTGAAATTGTTGATAGAACACATTACCACCCGCGCCTTCGCTATCAACCCACAATGAATTCAAATTCAAACTCATCTAAATATTCGATGACAAATTTGTTGAAATTTCACTCATAACCCGAATTGAATGGCTGATGCGACACTGTATGATATTCCTTGTTTAAATCTCTTGAACCGTTGTGAACAAATTTATTTTGCGTGTAACAAAATTCCAGAGCGTCCGAAGGAGAAAAATGAGCAACTTGAAGATTGTACTGACCCTCATGATTATCAAAAACCAAGTTTAACAAGCTTCAAAGGTATGTATCCAAGTCTGTCAATTCGCTAGTTATAATTTATATGTGTTCGTCCGGTTTCCTACACAGTCTCTAAACTCTGCTTAAGTTTCAGGAACAATGTCACCGAGAAATCCAACCACCAGACACTCGTCGAGAGCACCAAAGTTGAAAGAACTAGAGATAGGTGAAGGTTCTTCTCTAGGGACCGTGAGGCAATTGGAGTATGCCCCTAGGGTGGAGCCTGTCGACAAAAAGAAACAAAGAAAGTTTTTGTTGAGCCTCCGGCCTTTGGCGATATAGAGGCAAGCACCGGATCCAAGGTAGCGCTCCCACAGTGGGGGGATCTCTTCAACATGATTATCAAATAAGAATAACCATAGTATATCCCACACAAAAACCCAGACGTAAGGGCGTTTGATGACCAGGTGTTCCCCAACATTCGATGGTCATCTTTACACATGGTGGCGAGCAGAACCCCCATTTTCCTCTTCATAGAGGTCCTGAATTGGCTCATCGACCACACAGACAGGCATAAATGTTTGATCAATGATGAGAATGGTGGGTGCATTGGAGTTTTCCTCCCGACAGAGGTCCATAAATAATACAAGCTCATGGACCGAGAGGAGTGGCTCAACATGGACTTCACGGTGAAGTTATATGAATTCCATGACACCATCCGGTTGATGGATTCATGGTGTAGGGAAGACAATAAATTCACCAATCGGAGCAAGGGATGGTATGGTACAATCAACCCAAGGGAGCGATACATCTATTTGATGGCTCTCATCTACTGACTATACGGAGAAACGAATTGCTCCAAGTTTTTGAAAGCATGGATGCCTTTGGCATACACAATTGCAATCGTCAGGAGTAGCTTTAATTGGCGAGCAATAATCTCCAAAAAATTAAGCATCTATGTGCAACAGGCTTAGAGGCCGAAGGAAGGAGAGGCATCAACTTTCTACATGACCTTGTACCTGCTCGATGTCATGCACGCTAGGAATGTCTTCGCCGCCATGAATCTGAGCTGGCATGTTGCAGAGCTCCCGGTCCACATCTACTTCATCGTGCTATGGGAAAACATGTACAAGAAATCTTACGCCCTCATCTGTGATGAATTTATCACCCACATTTATTTTATTATTTTTAAGATGGAATGCCCAAGGCTATCAACGACAACCAAGAAAATGATAGCCAAGGTAGGCTATTTGTACTTGGACGAATGCGCAACCTACATTAGGGTGTTCAGGGCCACCTAAGCACCACATCTCCTACCATCTCATGTCCCAGACCGACTCGTCATGGGATAAATGTGTTATCAGACCATCCCGCAGGGATAAAATGCCACAGTGGTCAAAGATAAGAAATGAGCTTTCATATCCTACGATTTCCATGTAGGATTCTATCTGGTAAAGTATACTGCTCAAGCCAAGCAAGAAGGGTTGAGCCAACTCAAATTCAGGTCCCCGACAGGCTGATTCTACAAGAACGATCCAAAAGGCCTGGTCCTGCAACATGCTTCACATGTGTCATCCTGCTGGCCGTATGCTCACGATATGTTTGAGGACGAAGTCTTCACAGAGGATGCCCAGGATTGGGATGAGGTGGTGTAGAGGATGACCAACCCAAACATGACAAGGTTCAAGGCCATTAGCATGGATGAACAGGTGGAAACAATAGAGTAGTCGACTCAAGAGGCTCTTAGAGACAGGGAAGAAATTAGAGCGACAAAGACAACAGAGGCGCATAGAAGGGGTTTGTTCTTGACACTAGAAGCACAAACAAGGGGATTTCTCTTGATGGCAGAGGCACATAGAGTCATTGATCAGTTGCAGAAAGACCCAGATCTCGTAGAGATGACGAGGGTTTCTATTGACAACCCAATTGAAAGTCGAGGAGAGCCAAGTGGCTTAGAGCCAATACAACTTGAAGGAATCACCGGGCCAGAAAATCCTGAAATCCCACCACCACAGATCGAATCACTCGAGGGAATTTCAAGTCAGCCTGAGATATCAAGGACACTAGGTAGGACTAGTGCACCAAACCCCTTGCATGACTTAATAACTATCTATGATGATGAGGAGAGTTCGAAGGTTTCCCTGGTGACTCTGGTGCAGATTACAGAGGAAAAAGAACCTGAGAAAGTATCTTCCCTAACTCCCAATGCTCCAATTCAAAGCCTTCCACAAAGTGACCAGGAGGTTGAAATTTTCTTAGACACTGATCTACTCGATACACCAGGAACCCCAATGGATAGCTCGAAGGATGAGCTAGGATCGGGTGAACAAGAAGGATAAATTCCACAACAGGCAATCAACATCTTGACAGCCGATCACCAAGTAAGTATTGAACCTGTTCCTCATTCCTCAATTTTGACCAGTACTTTACCACTCGATGAGAAACAACCAGAGGTCGAGCCATTGGGACATACATAAGAGGTTCAAGAACTCAGTCTTGAACATATATACACCATTGGGAGCCTGAGAAACACTCTTACCTGGGGAGAGAAACAAATCCCCAAACCTGTGGATGAGGTCGCCGACATACAAGCCATCGCCTATGACCGAAAGAGGAAATCCATCATGAAGAGAACCACTAAGAAGAGGAGGCTTACTTTGGACAGTTCCATCCTCATCACCACAGAGGAGAAATTGATCAGTGCGGAGCATGCCAAGACGTCTGAGCTTATCTCCGCAGGGATGGCAATCACATATGCCACCCTGAATAGAGAGAGAAAAGATGAAGAGGAGATGGATGCTGTGCTAAACAAGTTGGAGCATCTACGTCATTTGGAGAAATACTATCAGGACTCCACACAGGCCACGATATTCTTGAGAAGCAAATTTCAAGATGCCTACAACAAATTCACAAGTGAGCGGCACCTTTTCACTGCAGGGATAGTCGACTTCCATAAAGACACCCTTATGACACCCTTATGGCGCTGACAACATGCAAAGACATGGAAATATGGTATGAGAAGGCCCACCAAGATGTTCAGAGAATTAATTACATCAGTGCAGTTCAAAAGGGTTGAGACGCCGAAGAGCACGACATTTGGGTGCTAAGGGACAACAACATCGACCGTATAAGGAAGTTGACTGAATACTGGGTGAAGATGGCCCAAGAACCTCAGCGGGATATCCAAGAGAAATGGGCTGATTGTGAAAGGAGATGGACCAATATCAATCAGGCGATGAGAGACACTGGTCTCCTAGAATTCGGCGCACCTGAGGACTTTGTCGACTTGCATGACATAGTCAAACTACATGCAAAACAAGAATCATCGTGGACTATGGAGATAGCAAAGGTGGCGAACATGGTGCCAAGTCAAGTACAACAGTTCATGGAGCACCCGATCAAGGCTCAGACAGTGTTACAACAATTAAGTGTTAAAGTAGTCAAGTATCGGGCATGAGCAGTGGAGATCAAGGAGATCCTTTCGGCCTCGATGGACCAACACAAATTCCCGTATGCCAACACATGCAAGGAACTATTCGTCAAATGGTCAGAGTATGAGAAGGTTCATCCACTCAAGTGAAACCATTTGATGACTCTTAGAATACTGAGGGTTGAAAGCACCGTGTGGCGATGTTTTTTTTTACTTAGCTTGCACTTTTGATAGTTATTTTTAGTTAATAATTTGTTATAAATAAGAGGATTGACCTGTTAGAAGAGGTCGATGGTTTTGGAAAAGACCCTCATTTTTGGAATTGTAAAGAACTATTTCTAAACTACCTTAATTGAGAAGTCTTGTTTAGGACTGGAGATAAACTTCTATTTTCATCAAAAGCATGTGTGATTGGATCTAAGGAGGAATTACTTTCGACTTTGCTTAATGAATGGATGTTATAACGAGTAAGGGTTTCTGAATCTATTGATAAGTTATCTGATTCAATATTTTTATAATTCTTGTCTCTAATGATGTAAAACAAATCGTTATGTTAATGTATGATTAGTGATTAGAGCTAAGGAAACTATATTTCTTGTCATCATTTTATTGCATGTATGTTCTCTTCCGATAATTGTATCTCAGTCAATAACTGAAATACCAACAAGTTGATGTATTAGTACTAGGCTTGTCGTAGGTGTAAGAATCATTGTCTGCCTGCTTGAGAACGAGGGTTATCCTGAGCTCAACCTTATTCAATAATTAAGATTTTCCCCCTTTGTTACCTAACTAGTTTAGATTAGCGCCTATCTTTTATCAGACCCACCTATAAGAGAAAATACAAAAAAGATAATAGTTGAACTAAAGGAGGATTTTTTTGCGAGAAGATATCCTGTAAATCACTACGTAAATCTCATCGATTAATTGGCCGGATTGCAATATCTAGAGAACCATTCCACTATCAAATGTTGCAAAGTCTAATTGAGCCTCGATGGCGGGTTTTGTTCCTACTGTTGAGTATAAGGGATTTAGGACCCCTCAACACCTTCCAACATAAACAGGTTGCAAACGAGAAATAAGATATTGTTTCTTCACCTACAATGGTACCTACACACTGCACAATCAACCCAAGATACAACAGGTTGGTTGAACAGATTTAATCTCGCCAACAACATGTTTGTGACAGTCTTCAACATGCTAAGCAACGCGACTTCTCCAGAAAGGCAAGCATCATACCAAGGTTCAAATTCAACAAACGCTTCCCCCTCTCCCCCCGGAACTCAACGCAATGGAGACCATTGCTTCCTAAGGAGGGAGGATTGATCCGGGTGGATATCGGTGGCGACCCACCTATTCCAACTGGATCAAAACAGTTTTTTGACAACTTACTAGTTTTAGCAATTTTTCGGGTCCCAAACTTTCAGGGATATTTTGAGGGCCTAAACGACGTTTTTTTCACGACCAGTCACCTCAATGTTATGCATAGGCACTCATTGAGACCCAAAAATGAATCTCCTCATCGATACCTGTCCAACAAGCTATTGTGCACCCCAAACAGAGATCATATGCCAAAGTTACACCCCTGGGAAGTTGATACACCAAACTACCCAAAACAGGGTCCAGAAAATGGTTGGGTTTTTATCCTCCAGGGTTAGCGTTTTGGATTTTCTTTATGTTAAAAAGGCCTTTTGATCCTCATTGTAATCATATTATTGTGAATGAGCGTAACCGTCACATCTCTTCTTAGAGATAAGCTTCCACCATTCTAGCAAGTCTTTCACTCTGTATTTCTACAGTTTTGTACATTTTTCTCATTAATAGAAATTGTGTATTACTGTATCTCTGTGTTTATGGTTATATCTCTGATATATCTTTGTTATATTATTGGATATATGATATATCTCTATACATTTCTTTATTATAACTTCGCTCTCATTTTGTGCTCAAAAAAATACGGATCATCTATTGACAAGATGTTATCTTTGGTGAGTAGACTTCAAGGATTTCTTTGTTGACATATTCTACTGTTTCACATTGAAATTTAGTGGAAATGATCCAAATATTTGAATCTGCTAGCTTGATTTTTGATACAACTAGCCCTTTTTCTAAATTGGCTAGTTTGGTTTATGAGTCGACTAGCCCGATTACTAGTCATGTTTATTCTTTTGAATTGACTATAAGTCAAATTATTGATTATGAATCAATTGAAAACATGCTTGGGTCTATACATGATGAATATTTTGCAAGGACACTATTTGTGAGGGAAATTCGTTATCCCAAGTGGGTCACAAAGACCATTAAGGTTGTTGGTAGTGATGCAGGTGTCATGACTGATTCCAGGAAGACTCATGGAAACAAGAAACAAGGTAATGTTTCACTTGTGGCACTTACGATGGGGATATGTGATCCTAAGACATATGTAGATGCACTTGACATCCCTTAATGAAAAAATGCTATGTCAAAATAATATAATTCCTTAGTGAAAAATAAGATAGTTTGGGAATTGGTTCCTTGTCCACAAGATGAGAATGAGGTAAGATGCAAGTGTGCCTATTGTTAACACTCCAAGAGTCACTCCCAGACTACAAATGAGAGTAATCTTGGTAACATAGAAATGTAAATGGATTAAAATAGTTTGAATAGGTGGATCAACAAGAGGAGAGTAAAAAGGAGGGCATCGGACTGCTGCAAATACATTCCATTGGGCATGGATTCATAACATCCTACAGATCAAAGGAAATCAAGATGCCTACTAGACAAAAGGCTTATGAAAAGATGGATAGAAGAATAGAAGGTACGCAAAGAGAAGGATAACCGCATAACAAAGATCCTTTCTGTAATATAGATTGAAGAGTGATTAAACAATAAACTGTGATTAACAAGCAATTACCACAAATCCTTTGCAACTCATGAATTCATTAACCAAAGAAAACTTTTGATCTTCAACATATGTAAATATTATTCAAGCAAGATAACAAGATAGAATGATAAAAAATAACACAAATACTGATAAGAAACTCTCATGAATCTCTAATGGCAGAAATGCTAATTACAACAGGCCCTCAGGCTTACAAATGAACACACATAGAAAACAACCTATTCCTACTCTCTCTAGCCTCTCTTGGATCATCCCTCCCCTTTCTCCAAAAGATATATCCCTCCTTAAATAGAAAATAGCATCCAAATGAACTAAGGAGGTCGAACCCCATCTCCTCCATTGGATTCTAAGCCTTGGAGATAGGTGGCAACAATCAAAGAGACAAAAATCCAACAAACTGCTAAATTTCAGGAATTTGTTGGAAGTCATTAATGAAATGTCTCCACCTCATTGCATGAGGCCTTTGCTGGAGCTAAATATTAGGTGTAGGTGTCCCTTGACATCTAACTGATCCTTGAGAAGTCATTTGAACTCTCCTTAACATGTGGCAACCTCCCAACAAGGCGAATATCAAAATCGTGACCGCTACGGGAAATTAGTATGCAGCGCCACTATGTAGAGTACGCAGCGCCTACTTCTATATCCAATATCTCTCAAACCAAAACAAATTTTAAAAAACCGAGAGAGGTTTTTTTTATTTGGAATGTTATGAACAAAAACCTCCTCCAATTTTCAAAAATACATCCTCAACTGCTCATAAACCAAATTTTAAATTAGTGACTCAAAACTGGTAGAATAACTCTACACAATTTAGCCTCTGCGAGAATATTATGTAACGCCTGTAGGTAGCACTCGACTGTGTTTCTGCATGCAATTCGGTAGCATAAATCCATGGGTGATTTGATGCTTGAACTTGGATATTGTGAATAACTCAATATAATTTCAATTTTCCCCAAAACAAATAAAAATCCCATAACAGTTGTATTCATTTGCCAAAATGAATAATGAAATGCAGATTTTGTTCTCTGTGAAATATTAGGTAGTGCCTATAGGTAGCGCCACTTATGCAATGCAGAGGCATAAACCAATCTTGTGCTAACATAGGCTCCATGGGGGATAGAGTCCTCCCTGTGAGGCTCTAAGAACTCTTGTAGTTTCAGTGCCTTATCCTTTGGGCTTGTGGAGTCATGATCTCAACCTTTAACCTCTGCAATCTGCTTTGATCTGTGACCTTTAGCTGAAACTAAATGAAAATGAAAACTAAAACTGATGAAATGATGAAAACGATGCTTGTCCATCAAGCTTATTGCACACACCTACTCTAATTATTGGGAAAATGAAGCTTTCAAGTTACATGGAATAACCAATGAATCCATTTCATCATTTTTTCAACCATTTGAAACTTTGAAATGTGCTTCCTTAAGCACTAGAGATAATTCTTACTTGAAGGCACGTCAAAGAAACATTTGGCAATACACTTTCCATTGAAGAAATCAATGAGCCTAGGCCCACTTTCTTCTTGTAGACAGGCTGCAAATGGATCCTGAAAAACATCATCAATACTTGCCCCTGCAACATTGCTTTGTGTAAAAAAGAAAAGTATTGCATTAGGTCCTTCCTCCACTGTTCTTGGTTGTTGTATGGCTTGTTGATTTTCTGATTCATCCGCAATGCATATGGCCTTGGTCCATTCCCGATCATGAGGTGTATTAGGAAAAATGCTTAGTGATGCTCGTCTTTCTTTAATTTCAACCTTTCTCATCTGATCACATGGCATTTGATCTTGGCTGCTTGATGAAACCGAGCTTGTGTCTTCAAGAGGAATAGGGAGTTGATAGGGCAGTTCATCACAATTAGAATTGCTTGGGAAGCTACATTATTTTGTATTATCTTATGATTGTGAGGGATATTCATCATAGCTTGGCTTGTGGTCCCAATTTCTCAGTTTTTCACCCTCTAAAATTAGATTATCATCTTTTTCTTCTTTTTCAGCAACACAAATATGACATGAGGGTTGAAACAAGCTATTGTTGCTTTGATGGGAAGGGTAATTCTTTGATATAAGGTATTCAACAGACTGTTCATGGAAATCATCTTCATAATTATCATACAAAGGTGAATCAATGACCATTTGACTATTAATGGCTGAGGGGATTAGTACAATAGCTGGGACAATTGGTTGTTCAGAGAAAACATCCTCATAGTCATCAAAACTTGGCAAATCATGGCACATTGGTTCATTAACAATAGGAGGGACTGATAAGCTATGAATTCGGTCATGATAAGATGCAATACTATTCTCATGATGAAATAAATCTGAATCTAAGATGACCTCTTGACTTAAAGAATCGAGAAAAGGAAGAGATAAGGAAATGATGGATTGTCCATATTGATCTTTCTCTTGGGGACCTAGATTTTGACATGAATGATGCATTTGTTTTTCAAATTTAGGAAAAGCATTATGAAACTCATCATCTAAGTCTTTCTTTCTGCAATAATCCCCTTCATCATCTCTGCTAGAGGAATCACTTGTTGAATATTAAATATATGATGCATACCTCTCACAACAATTCTCAAAAAGTCTTTCAGTTGGATAAATTTTCTTGCAATGAGAATAAAAAACATCATGAAAGTCCTTCAAAGAAGAAATACTAGAAGCAGGGAGTGTTCTATACCATTGCCTCACATCGCCTTCCAATGAATACATGAACATTTTCGTCAATATATCTTCATGATGAATTTCAAGCTGCTGCATCAAAACATGAAATTCATGAACATGCTCAATAGTGCTGTCATTATCACCTTCATAAAATCTGGGCATCAGATCTTGCCATTCATCAATTTGAGGCACAAGGTGTGGATAACCATCTATGGCTGAGAAATTGAGTGGGGCAAACCTCCTAGCCAAGATAGCCTTCATAGCCATTTGATTTTTCTCATCCCTAGTGGAGTCACCAACATATTATGAACAATGGAGTCGCCATGGTGAATGTGCAGTCTTGAAGGTGTCCAACTTCAGTCACCATCTAAAGCTGGAGCTATGCAATGTCGTTCTTCCCAGGGGGCTTTTCAATCTGCTCAAATCCGTCCTTGGCAACGACGCCGATTATGTTAACACTCCAAGAGTCACTCCCAGACTGCAAATGAGAGTAAGCTTGGTAACATAGAAATGTAAATGGATTAAAATAGTTTGAATAGGTGGATCAACAAGAGGAGAGTAAAAAGGAGGGCATCAGACTGCTGCAAATACATTCCATTGGGCATGGAGTCATAACATCCTACAGATCAAAGGAAATCAAGCTTCCTACCAGACAAAAGGCTTATGCAAAGATGGATAGAAGAATATAAGGTAAACAAAGAGAAGGATAACCACATAACGAAGATCCTTTCTGTATTATAGATTGAAGAGTGATTGAACAATAAACTGTGATTAACAAGCAATTATCACAAATCCTTTGCAGCTCATGAATTCATAAACCAAAGCTATCTTTTACATTCTGATGGGTGTTGAGCTTACACTTTAGTAGTCAAAGTGTGACTTTCAGTGCTAACACCTATGAGACCAAGTTTACATTGAATGGTGATGTTGAGAGACATAAGGCTCACTTGATAGCAAAGCGTGTTTCTCAACAAGAAGGTATCAACTACAAAGAGACATTTTTTCTTATAGGAAAGATGAATTATGTTCGAATAATTCTTGTTATTGTTGCAAATTTTGGTTGAGAGGTGTTATCGCACAATTTGTAGTTTGGGAAAAGCTTAACCGAAGCTACAAATGTGAGACACAACTAGGAATACCTATAAATATCACCTCAACATATATCCCCCTCATTTTAGTGAAGGACAAGTCCAACACAAGGGAGGATTCCGGGGTGACCCAAGGGGGATTGCAATGGGAGAAGTAAAGAGCTTGAAGAGTTTCCCTATAGGTCAAGGTCAAGGATGATAATGAGGACTGAGGAAAAGTCTTAATATGTAGTAAATGGATTCCAATGTTGTGTACTTGCAAAACAATGTAAGAAAAGACAAAAGAAGACAATGTATGATGATATAAAGCCTAAAAACTAATGGGGAATCAACAAGAAACCTTGTTGTCCCAAAATTGCAGCAGTATGGAAATATATATCAGCAGTAACGAGACTATGAAAACTGCAAATTAAACCATCAAAATCAAGTGTATTATGTTGGAAAATTAAGCTAGCAATTAGTAGACAATCTTCCAATATTTAAACCAAGACTTTGATAGCAAGAGAGGGTTGTTAATAAGTGTTATCAACAGAGTCTTATAACATCCTTATGGCTGTAGATTTTTTTTTCTACAACAGAAAGTTCTAGCCACTAAAATCAACAATTAAACCACCCATACAATAGCCTTTAAACAATAGATAAATTATGACAACTTGCAAGTGCATTTCAATGGTAGAAAAGTTGTAAAAGAGTAAGAGAGAGTGAGTTTGTTGCAGCCCTAATGGATGTATATTAATGCTTGTTATAACAGCTTAATCACTTGGAAAATCAAGAAGCCCCTAGGGCACAAGATAAATTAAAGCATGTAAAACTTAATCCCAAACTTGAACAATTCAATCTATTTAAAATCACATTTACCAATGCAACAATATTCAATCTCCAATGGAAATATTAGTGTCTTTGTTTATTGAGTAATGGAGTCTCTTATTATGATCTAGGGTTTATCACTCTTCTAGGGGTGTAATCCTTTTTACTCCCTAGAGAAGATAAACCTTAGCAAGGTCTTGCTACAAGGGTGTAAGCCCTTTTACTTCTTGTAGCAATCCTTTAATCCTTTTCAATAACAATAAAAGAAAAATTCCTTGATGGAGGGTGTATGCCCTTATACTCCTCCAAGGGTTTGAAAAAATAACCTTGAAATCAAGAAGAAAGACACAAAATTGCATAAATTCCTTACCTAATCCAAGAGATAGCATGCAAAACCCTTGCTTATCAAAGATGTTCCACCGAATTTCCAAGAACAAGCATCCAAGAGAAGTCACTAGCCTTTCTTCCACCAATAGACATGAAACCATCCATTTTGAACAAGAGACAAGAGATAGTGAATTGCCCAAGGAGGGAGAAAATTTCAGCCAAGAGTTATGTAATTCTCAAGTGAGTTATGTCTAAAATTAAAATGAGATGGCCTCTATTTATATGAGGCTATCTAAACCAATTTGTCAACAACAAATTAAAAGAAGGCCGACCCCCTTTATTTTCCTTTACAACTTACAAAAATAAAATTTACATAAAGCAAAACCCTCAAAAGTGTGATGTCATGCCCTAGAAGGGTGACATTGAGCCTCTAAGTGAGACATTGAGCCTCAAGAAGCAAATCGTTGGGCCTCCAAAGGCCATGTGTCAAGCTCTCATGTGCTAGAGTGTCATGCCATGCCTCTCCTTCCTTCAAACCACATCACATCACTCCTGGTACCATAAAGCTCCCCAAAACCCTAGCCTCCACATGACATCAAGGGCTTAGGAGATGACGTCCTAGGCCTCCAAAAGCCATTGTCCAAGTGCAAAGGGCTACGATTTAATCCTCTAGTGTTTTCAAGGTGCCTCCAAAGGTAACTTTCTATATCCTTTGCACACAAAGCCTCCGAGGTCCTCTTCCCATCCTGTGGGGTATGACATCCATCCTTGGGGTTTTCATCCCCCCATGAAGGTCAAAATGGCACAATTCCTCCATGGAATAGATTTCATCGAGCAAGTTCTTGCAAAGACAAACAAGTATGCCCTCCAAGGGTCCACAAGTCACATGTATCATGCCAAGTAAGCCACATTCAATAAAAGAACCACCCAAACATGTGTGTTGAATCCCCCCTTTTCAAACTAAACAAGTTCTCAAAGACCTTATAAAATTTTCCAAATTTAAGTATGGGAGGGTTGTCATGGTGACCTATTGGGTAGACCAATCCCCAAGTCAAGGAATGTTTCCCAAGAAGACCCTCTTTAAGTCATGTAATGAATATGAGGTGGATGGGGGTAAGAATTTTGGGCATGGGGTTTCTTGACATAGAAGGCCTCATATTGTCTCATTTTATGGGTGCCTTTGTGGAGGGTATGTCACATCCCTCATTTGCAATGCAACCTTTTTTCAAGCCCTTTTATTGCCATTTATTTATTATGGTCCAAAACATTGAGTGTTATGTGCAATGGAAAGTAAGGACCACTGCAATGCCTCTTGAATTTAGGAACACATTGATTGCCATGTGCAAGGAAAGTAAAAGACACCGCAAATGCATTCCCCCAACAAGCAACAAATTTATTAATTATGTGTTTTCTTTTTAAAAGGTCCTTCATTTTTTTATGGAGAATCATTTCATTGCTCTCAAGACCTTAGGGCGAGCATTTAGAAGGATAATTTATGGCTTTTAACTTTTTCCAGCTACAATAGCTCTAGGCCTTTATCCCCTTCTTCCCATGAAGAGAGGTATAAGCCCTTCTTGGGGCAATAACCCAAAACCCCCAAAATATGAGGAAACAAAAGGGAAGATGAGTGGAAAGTGGTAAGTATGTGCGAGAATGGTACGATGACCCTTCAAGGAGACCCCCAGGAAGTAATTCTTTTTTTGAGGGTGACCCACTTACTAGGAAACCATCTCAACCACCAAGGTGAAATGAGGAAAAAGTTATAATTACCAAGAAAATGTTTTCATAATCGAGAAAGGAATCTTTGCAACATGTTCAAATGCTTCAATTATTAAAACGACACTTACCACAAGACCATACTTGTTTACTCATGAAGGAAGACATGTTGTCCGTTCCGGTCCATGTTGGTGTGGTAGATGTTGCTACCGTCAATGAATGGTGATGTGTGGTGAGAGGAGGGGCTCTGTTTGCTCAGCTAGCTTTCGACACTCCATGTATTCAACTTGCAAGCCTCGAGACATCATCTCCTTAGTTATCCCTAGCTTGGCAAGGTAACATGAGGTACATCAAATTGTTGTGAAGAGTTCCTTCTTACATGGAAATCTCACCGAAGACATCTATATGGAGTAATCAACTAGTTTTGTGCATGATAGTAATATCGTGTGCAGACTGAAGAAGTCCTTGTATGGCTTGAAACAAGGTTCTAGGGCATGGTATGAAAAAAATGATATTTTTTTCTTCCACTCGGTTTCAAGTGTCATGAATTTGATCATTGTGCTTATGTGCCACATGTAAATGATGTAGTTCTATTAATTGTGCTTTATGTGTATGATTCGATCATTAATTGAAATAATGGTGGCTCAATTTTTTCTTTGAAGTCAAATTGAAAGATACATTTGAAATGACCGACTTAGATTTGTTGCATTTTTTTCTTGACATCCAAGTTATGCAATTGGATGATGATATATTGATTTCTTAATGAATTTTTTCGGTCTCTTGAAAGGATTTAAAATGGAACATTGTAAGTCTTGTTCTACTTCGTTTCAACTAAGAGTTGTGTTGACTAAAGAATGTGATTTCCAAAAGTCAATGCCACTATATGCATGCAACTTGTTGGTGGTCAAGTATTTAATTAACTTTTAGTAGCCTTGATATTTCCTTTGATGTTAGTTTGATCTCTAGGTTCACACAAGATTCAAAGGAGAGCCACCCAAAGGACATATATATTATTCAATATACCAAAGGTACTTATCAACGTGGCATCGAGTATTTCAATAGAGATTCAAATTAGTTAGCCAAATTTATAGACTCTAATTGGGCCAATGATGGGGATGATTGGAAGTTGACTTCCACATATGTGTTTTTTTTTTCAGATTGGCTTTGATTGTCTAGTCATGTCAAAAGTAACAAGGGTTTCATTATCGACCATTGAAATTGAATAAAGAGGAAAAATAAATGTTGTAACTAAGGCAATTTGAATTCACAACTTGATGGGAGATCTTGGGTTTCCTCACAATGAAGAGGCTATAATGTATTGTGACTATCAAAGTGAAATACAAGTGGCTTCAAATCTAGTT
>ML804855.1:237322-251103 GCA_009831015.1 Picea engelmannii | reverse complement strand
TATATATATATATATATGCACTGTATAAGACTTACATGAAATGCAATAATTAAAAATAAAATTATACTTTAAGAAATTGGATCCCTCTCTCAATGTTCAATAAATCTAGATTTAAAATGGATCTACATTGGTAATGTTACACGCCACCCAAATCATGCATTACAACTGAGGTGAAGGATATACATTGGTATTCCCACTTGGAGGTGAAGGATATACATTGGGAAAAAGAATTTAGTCACAAAAGCGTCCATACATTTTTAGGAATGCATGCACACTCTATAACACATGCACATTATTTCCATTCATTTTTTGGGGGGAAAGAGTGACAAATTTAACATACATGTTTGCTAATTTGATTGCATTGGATTTAGGTTCAGAATGACAAACTTGGTGGTAGCTGCAAATAGATCAAAACCTCTATTTTTCTGAATGGCTCTCAATATATCTATTTTTCAAATTAATTTTGTATAGGCTACACAAATCCGTTGTCGATGAAACTACACACACATATAGAGTTGACTATATAGATTCCAAATGTATAATTTAAAAAAAAATAACGTTTTTTACTATTTTTAACACATTTTGGTCTTGACATATATCAAAATATTAAAATGCATACATCTTTTATTCCCACTATAACTTTTTATCACCTTAAGAATTTTTAGAATAAGTTATATGATGCATTGGTATGGACCAAGATCTACAATCTAAAAAAAATAGAATTGTTTGATTATGTTAAGACTCTCGTACCCTACACTAATGCAAGGCCTTGCAAATTAAAATTTGTATGGACTTTCATAATTTAAAAAAAATATAAAATTAACATTATAAATTTTGAAAAAATAACCCTACACAAGAACAATGCATTCTCTACAATTCTACAATTTTTTTAAGGAAATTCCATCATTTAGGTATTGAACACTTGCACTAACAGGAACATATGTATTATATTTTACATGAAAAATAACATACCTTAGAAAAACTCAAATTTCACTTAGCCATACACAAATTCTATAAATAAAAATTATAAATTCATAAAGCTAATTTGATTTCCTACGTTTCATATTTTTACACCAAATTCAAATTCATTGTGAAAGTACCTCGAATCATCCCTCCAAGTTATCAAATTGTTTTTTTTCATGTTTACATTGACACTAACACATCATGAGATACCATCATTATCTTGCACCCACCCTTGACTTCCATTGGATTTCTATTGTCTCTTGTTGTTGCATTTGATCTTGAACTAGGACAAATGGATGTAAATATCATGTTCCTACATGGGGACCTAGAAGAAGAAATATAGACGACACAACTTGAAGGGTTCATAGTGAAGGGTAAGAAGGAGCTAATTTGAAAGTTGAAAAAGTCCCTATATGGATTAAATCAATCCCCAAAAATGCAGCATCAAAAGTTTGATACTTGGATTGGGATTCGTGTAAATAAGTGATGATCATTGTGTGTATTCCAAGAAGGTTGGTGATCAATTTATTTATGTAGTACTATATGTTGATAAGACATTTCTAATTAAAAGAACAAGGATATCATCAATGAGGTTAAGTCTCATCTATCTTCTAAGTTTGAAATGAAGGATCTTAGTGTTTCCAACTTTATTTTGGGCATGGAGATTAAAATAGATCAYGATGATACGAAACTCTAGTTAAGATAGAGGAAGCATGTTGAGAGKATTTTGTAGAGGTTTAGTATGCAAGAATATAAATAGGTCAAGGTTCATATTCCTATATGTGGAAATTTATTTGCATAATAGTATCTTAWGAGCCTAATATAGAGGAAGAGGTATGGGACATGTCTTGTGTTTCCTATCCTAGTGCCATTGATAACTTGATGTATGTTATGGTTTGTACTAGACCATACATTACCTATGTAGTGGGAGTTTTGAGCAAATATATGCCAAAACCAAGGAAGGAGCACTGGACAATTATAAAGAGGGTCTTYAGGTATTTACGTGGCASTATAGATTATATAAACTATTKCCAAGGAAGACCTAAAATAGGCACAATGATAAATGTATAGGGCTTTGTTGATGCAGATTGGGTTGGATATCTTGATCAYAGAGGTCTACAAGTGGTATATTTAACCTATTTGGAGGAGTGATCAACGAGATGAAAAAGAGGCAAGGTGTAGTTGCACTYTCAACTATAGGATTTGAATACATGGCATCCACCCATGAAAGTAAGGAATTGACATGGTTGTAGAGATTTTGTTTATGTACTTGTTTTGTGCAACAAGTTGTAAGGTTGTATTGTGAYAACCAAAATGAAAATTCTTAGGCAAATAATCCTACTTAACATGTTAAGACAAGGTGTATTGACATGTAATATTGAACTTTATAATAAACATGGTTGAAGACAAGGTGTGGTTGAACAAGGTTGACAACTTGAATAAGGTTGCAAAATTGTTAATGAAGTCTATTATTACTGAGAAGTTTTTTGGTGTAGACAATCAATTAGCATTGTTGCACTAAATATGTGACCTTATAAATCTTGGGCACCATTATTTTGCAAAGAAAATAACAAGTGGGAGTTTGGAGAATGTTGGAGAAGTGTTATACTCTTTGTATGTATATTGTGCAGTCATGCACAAGGAATTTGTTGTAGCATGTGAATTTTACACTCATCTACAAGTGTTAGTTGGGGTTTAGGGTTTTTTTTTCTTTTTTCCTTTGGTGCTTTTTCATCATTGTGATCTAATCATGGTTAAGGGATTATGGTTGTTATCTCATGTAGGTTAGTGAATTAGGGTTTTGAACATTGTGGAATACCTAAATGTTGTATTGTGAATGGTTAATTTAATACACTAAAGATGATAGAGGTGTGGCTCTGATTTAGGTCAGTTTTCCCAATTAAGTGTTTCTAGGGTAAATCTATGTGTATTGTGTGTCTACCATTGTTACTCTTTATATTTTACGTAAGAATGTGTATACATTTATTCACTGGAAAAGGTTTAAAACTTACAAATGAGTGTCTAGAAACATATTTGTGATGTTTTTCCTTTGAATGAAAAGCATAGTGGGTTTAGTGGCTACCCATTTCCAAATGGTGATACAATATCACCTATCATGGTGCTACCATATGGTCTTCCTCAAAACGACGAGCACAATGGTCTTATTGGCTACCCCTTACTAAATGGTGGTACATTACAACATATCATGGTTCTACGATAATGCTACTTTATGAGGTGACTCATGGAAAAAAAAAAATCATTCGTGGTCTTGTACTTACCAAGCACATCCAAGGTTTAGGAGGTGGACAAAACATTGAATATCCAAGATAATATTTGCTATGCACTCGAGAACAATTTGTTTTTGGCTCATAAAGAAATGAAGCAACATGTTGAGAAACATCAATTTGATCACCACTTTGAGGAAGGGGATCAAGTGTTCCTTTGTCTCTAGCCCTATAAGTAGACACCGCTCAAGGAGAAGAACTACTAAAAATTTACACCTAAGTTTTATGGACCACCTCAAATACTCAAACAAATTGGACAAGTTGCCTGCAAATTAGCTCTGGCATCTCGCTTTAAGATCCACCCCATATTTCATGTGTCATGCTTAATGAAAGTGGTAGGACCAAATTGTGGAGTTCAAACTATCCTCCTAGAACTGGTTAAGAGGGTTTGATTTAGTTGTACCATGAGGTAGTTTTAGACAAAAGAGAGTGTTGTTTGTACCATCACATTATCCATAAAGTCTTGATCGAGTGGAAGGATACATGATGAAACAATGCCACTTGGGAACCATCTGTGATCCTACAACAATTTCCACATCTCCATCCTTGAAGAGAATGCTACATTTGATAGGAGAGGGTGTGATAGGGTCCCACCCTAATTCCTCTAGTTAAGGGAATAGGTTGTTATTTAATGTATAACATTTGCCAATCTTTATTAAATAAGGAGCAAGTAGTTAAAGTGTGTGATCAATAATGTAAGGACGTAGGGTTTGAAATTTTAATTTTATAAGATAATGCATGGCACAAACAAATGTTAGGTCGTTTTTTTCATTTTGCTAAGGAAATTCAAAATAATTGTTTGGTTTGGAATTGAAAAAGAGTCCAAATAAGAGATTGTCATTGTCCAAACATAAAGTTAAGGGTTGATATTTTATAGTTAAATTATGTTAAATATAATTATTTTATAAATTAAATTAAATATAATTAAAAACAATTATCTTACATAAAAGGAATTAGCTTAAGCAGATACAGTTATTTATTATTCAATCTTGCCATATTTTTATCAGTGAATTGTCTTAGTTTGTCATTATCCGAGGTTGGCAATGTAACGAAAGAGAGAACAATCCATTTTTTCTGTTTTTATTACTTCATCTCTTGTGAACCACTACACTACATAATTAAGATATAGACACATATGATATAATTAAGTTGTTGACATAAGCTTGATAGTCGCCATAAATCGATCATGGTGAACGAGTCTACAGGTTTAATATACGACGATTTGGACACGGCCATAGTTGGTGCTAATGGATTTATCAAAACTTAAATGTATCATTTTGGGAGACTTATCACTCTAGGAGACTGGTTCAAGGAAGCGTGGGAGGACAAACACACGCCTACTTTGAAGACAAACCGTGTGCATGGCTTATTTCTTTAAAAATATACACATGCACCTGGAGCTAAAATTTAACACGTCGCTCGCATCTGGATGGAAAATAGAAAAGGTTGATGACAAATGTTGGAGTTGAAATTAAATACCTAGATGTAATCAGATGACAAACTTAAAAACGTTGATGACAAATGTTAAATCACATGTTTTATTAGAATGCATGGAAGACATATGGAACAACCATGATTTGTTTGAACTGGTTGAAGATTATTTCCAAAATAGTTTACAAACCCTAGATTTTTTCTTTGTGCAGGAGAATTGTCTCAAGAGTCAACATCAGGGAAGGAAAGGTAGCATCTACTCTCATAGAAGTTGATCTGAACTTCTTCCTGTGCGGGATATATTGATTCAAGGTAAACTCTAATCTATGTATGGATCCAGAACAAAAAGGAATGCCCAGAAGATTGTTGGTTTGAGAACTGTTATAGGATTAATCGATAAATGCAGACATAAACATATCTCCCTAGATCCACCTAGATCTGGAACAAAACAAAACAAAATATGATGCTTTCCCTAAGCTTTAAATATTGAGTTTACTAGTTAACAAGAGATGGACAACATGTCGTTTAAATGTCGTTTCCTCTTGCCATTGCCATCCTAGCTCCACTCCGATTCTCCTGTGATATTGAATCTGTAAGGGAACACACACCAACCAAAGTGAAATCAATAGAATGAACTCAACAAGAACCTATGTATGTGATCAAGGAATCATACAATAAAACAAGACAAGTTTTATGGGAAAGAAATATATTACTGTATTAAAAATATGAAAAGGAGAATAGAACTGAGGCCTTGGCGTTGTAAGGTCCCTTCAAATAGTGCCTTTCTTCCCACACACTTTTGATCCACGAATTCTGTGACTATATATCTGAAATTCACTCACAATCTATCTTGACAAAGCAAAGCTCAAAGCCACTCTAACCAAGCTAACAATCTCAAGCCAAAATTCCAATCTAACCAAGCCAACTTTCTCCATGAGAGCTCCTCTCCTTTTATAAGTTGAAGAGGATAAGGTGAGGAGTTTAGGATGATCCCAATAAATAAGAAAAGAGAGTAATATCCAAACCGATTGGAGGCCAGCTCACCATGGAAGCTTCTCCTTCCAAAAGCATCAAGAAGATGCTTGTTTTTCCCACGTACGGAAAATTTTGCACCCCTAAAACTGAGCAGAGTGCGACGACGTTGCAGGCCAGGTATAGTACAACATGCGACCATCTGGGATCATCACACCCCTAGAATTGAACAGGGTGTGATGATCCTCCTTACTAGGGTTTTTACAAAGGAAAATATGATGTTATCTCTCAGGTAAAGTTATTCTTCCTTCTTTCTTCAGGAATTCAGGCCACTGATCCCTCTAAAGACAAAATATAGGTTTACATCATTAACGATCATAGGGATGATGGAAATAATGTGTAATAGAGAGCCCCCCAAAGTATGAAGTTAGAACAGAGTGATAGCTGAAATATTTTGTCGAGTGTGTAGGGAACAAGGAACGTGTCGGTCGGAAACCTGCCAACAAACAAGGAAATACAATACAATAATATATCATCACTGAGGTAGGAATTCCCATACTCAGAATACAAATGAATCAAATCATAAACGTCGACATGAAAAGATCCATGTCAAGTAAGACAGGTCATGGCCACCAAACATACACTGTGGATCCATGCCATTATGACTCAAATTTGAACATAGCCACCGAAAATACACCGTGGATCTATGTGTTAAAGACTCAAATGTGAACATAGCCACGAGACATACATTGTGGATCTATGCAACAGTACAATCTTAATATACTCCAACACAACCTGAATCTATCATAAAAGACCCAGGGTCTTCATCTCCACCACTCTATAGTATGAATTTAACCATGCGAATACATGTGCTGAAGTCGAACTTGGTAGAAACCACTTGATTACCAGTCATTAGTGAATATTGTTAACAAGTGCAAGGGAAATCACCATTAATGTCAATGAATCCAAAGGTACTCTAGTACAATCCAATGAATGTGAATTAATGAGATGAAGTCAAGCACTCGACGAAATCTCCTGATCAAGGGTCAATGATGAAAACCCATTTTCAAAAGCGATGAAACCTGCCGATGAGGCATGCAAGTTCCAAGGTACCAATTAGTTTCTAAGTCTAATTACTGGATAATGAGTTGAAGTCAACAAGAAAAGACTCTTCACATGAGGGCCTTAATGTATCCCCCATCAATGACATGAAACAGGTAAAAATATTTAAGGTAGATTAGAGTAACAAGTGATTCAGGACTGACTCAGGGATGGTCGACACAATAGAAGGCTTAAGGAATAAAGAAATGGCTGATGCATTAGAAGGCTTTCTGGATTGAACTTCTCTTTGAACATATTGATGACACAACAACTGTCTTGGAAACACTGACTCAACAACAGGGATCATAGACTAATTTGTAATCTTATAAAGGAGTATGATAAGGAGACAAGCATATTTTCCAACCTAGACACAAAGTGAGTGAAAGGGTGTCATGTTTAAAGGTGACTCTTCCATAGAATATAGGTTTAGATACATTTCTTTCCCAATCCCCCCCCCCCCACCATTTCTAGCGAGTACCTCTTTATTTTTACACAAGCTTGAGGAGGATAACATATGCTTGAACTGTAAGCTCATCCTTCGGATGATGAGGCCTCAGAGTATCTTTAACGAACCCTAGGAAGGAGTGGTTCGGTCCCATATGGTCCTTTCTATATTTGTTTTACGAGTCCAAAGAAAGAAAACTCAAGGGTTTTTCATGTTTAGAGAGTCTGCAAAACACTTAAAGAAAAGTCCAAAATGTCCTTTTTTGTAAAATAGTCCGATGAAACCAAAAAATAGATAATTTACTGCTCAACAAATGTTTTCTTCAAATACTTTAACGAGCGTGAAAAGACCAAGAATTTTCCGAAATATTTTCATGTTTAAAGAGTTTGAAAAAGAGCTTAAAGGGAACTCTAGGGGGTTTCGTATAACCTTTACGAGTCTGAAAAAGTGATAAAAGTTTACTTAGTTACATTCTCAAGTATTTACGAGCACGAGAAAGAAAAAAAATTGAGCTCGAGATTGTTTTCATTTTTACGCAAGCTTAAAACAAAACAAAACTATGCTTGAGATATATTTTATTTTTACACAAGCTTAAAACTAGAGAAAACTATGCTTGGACCTGATTTCATTTTTACACAAGCTTGAACCAGAGGAAACTATGCTTTAGGTAGGTCGTTTCATTTTTACACAAGCTTGAACCATAGAAAACTATGCTTGGACTTCCCAACGCATAACATAGGGATGGTTGGTACTTAGCCCCCAACTTAAGAAACTAGTGGCTTAACTTCAACATGAAGTCCAGAGGCTATAAGCATTGCCCCCCAAGATTCGTTTCTTCCAACAACACAGGAGGATGAAAAGGAGCTTAAAATACTATACATAATGAAGTACTTGACTCAAACAGAGAGAGGGAAAAAAACTATTTCATTTTTTAATGAGCTTGACACAGGAATAAGAACTATGCTCGAGAATCTAGGTTCAATCCCTAGACTTCTATTTCATTTTTTAATGAGCTTGACATAGAAACAAGAACTATGCTCGTAGGTTCTGTTTCATTTTTTAATGAGGTTGCTACAGAGACATGAAAACTATCCTCATAGCTGGTTTCATTTTTTAATGAGATTGAAATAGAAAAACTATGCTCAAAGATGGTTTCATTTTTTAATGAGCTTGAAATAAGAAAACCATGCTCAAATCTCTCTTCTTGATCATGGCTTCCAAGAGTACAATGATCTGGAAGGACACCATGTCAAGGGACAAAACTCAGTCATGGCTTCCAAGAGATCTTCACTGGATGGAAGAACAACGCTCTGTAAGGAACACATGTTGAGGGCCGTGATAGGGGTAAGGAGGGCGGGCTCCAATAGCCCTACCGAATATATTACCATGTCAACTACCAGATCCAATTCATAAGAAACTGAGCTTACAGTGAGAGGCTCATTTGCATCGACAACTGAAAGCATGAGAGACAAAGCCACATATTTGACATGTGGCGGGAGAGATACCGTCTGCATATACAAACCGTTTAGGGAGGTCATTGAGTGAGGACCAACGAATGAAAGTTGATCAATATTCATAATTCTTCCATCGTGAGGGAAATATATCACACGAAAAAGAGTGGACACAATAATTTTCATGGCATAGACATAATATCACCCAAGGAGTAAATCGAAATCCAAGGTGTCTTGGACTACCATGATGTCAATAACGACAGGTTTCCCTCCCAAAGTTACAAGAAATTGAGGAAGGGCTCCTAAAGGGTGACCGATTCTTTTATTAAAAGATAACAGATTATGCGTAACTGACACAAGCTGAGGATAACCCAAAGCTTTCCAAGCAATAGAGGACAAAATACTAACAGATGAACCTTCATCTATCAATGTCTGAGGGACATCCCGACCACAAACCTATATTGTAATCTTGAAAGTAATGTGAGAGGAAAGATGAGGTCCAGTTAGCGCACCCCAATAAAAAAGGATGGCCTCATTACTTGGAGGGGGTTCCATGGGAGAAGGAGGAATTCCCCCTAGCACGGTAGTGTCTGTATCAACAAGAAGAGTGTGAGAAATATCATGTTTACTCTTTAGCGAGAGAGTAGGATCGACCGATGACGAGATCAGATCGACCAGTTGAGTTTCATTCTCCAAGGGGAGAATGGGGTCGACGACTGGAAATTGATCGACTGCTTGGGTTTCACTCGCTAACAGGAGATTGGGGTCGACCAAGGATGGGACCAGATCGACCACTTTGTCATCTGGTGCAACTAAGGATGTGACCATATTGACTATATGATCATCCACACTGACCGACGAAGGGACCTGATTGATCATTCCATCAACTACAGGTGGGTTGAGAGTATTTTTTATGCTAAGCAAATGGAAGTTGAGGTTGGGAAACAATCATGTATTCCAGTAATTTTGAGGCTTCGTCCATATGAGGGCAAATGTAAGTTTGATGACTCCCTCCATATAATATACACGGGAACTTGACTCTACTTTTCTTCTTCCCAATGGTATCCTGACTAGTTGACGGTAGGTCATCAACATGTTGTTCAGAGGATGACGACATGGGTTGGGGAGGGCGTGTACACCATGCTTCTATAAGCTTGTATAGACCAGGGAAATCCTTAAGAAGATGGCTACCCTTACAAATCTTGCAAGGGTACTTGGGCTTACGGGTTTTTTGAGTGATATTCGCATCATCAATAGTCCCAACACGATTAACAGTAACTGGTTGTTTTCCAACATGTCTAGCAGCGATTGGAGGTTTGGACCCTTGTTTATTTTTCTTCTTCTTAATCTTCCTTTTCTTCTTTTTCTTATCCACTGGGTTACTAGCTTTAGAGCTTTCACTCGGTGAAGAAGATGAAACAGAAGAAGACCTTTCAAGTGAAGAAGGTGAAGAAGATCTTACTGGTGAAGAAGGAAAGGGATCAACATGAGGTTGATGTTCTTGGGGGGAAGTGCTTACAATGGAAGCACTAGATACATTCGAGATTACTTGAGTGGAAAACAACCATACCAGTAATCCAATTGTGAGACTTGGAAGGCTCAAAGTAGCGATGTGAGGAGGACCAATTTTTCCGTAAGAAGGAAAAACAAAAGGTTCCCTTGGAAAAGGGGTTCCTTCATTGTTCGTTCCAAGAACTGACGCCATTAAATAAATATCCAACCTAGAGTCTGCTAGGGAAAACAAACAACACACCCTAAAAATCTAGTAATCAAACAAGCAAATAAAACCTTCTTACAATGAACGCACTAATTGGTGATGAAATCCAATGTCGTGGGAACAATGTAAGAAGGGGATAAGATAGAGTGGGTGAAAATTTTACGTTGATAACTTGCTTAACAGACTTGCACCCTGGTGCAAGCTCCCACACATAATCATGGGTATACCCTCCAAGGAGCCCGAGTGAGTTTGGCCAACGTCGATTTCAGGTACCGTGAAGACTTACCCCTCCACAGTCACCTCATTTAATGACCCTAAAGAGATAGACCACTAAGTTACCAATTACGAAAATGATGCCTGGGGAAATAGTTGACAGTCCAATCCACATGCAAAGGTAGGGTATCTAAGCCTTAAATCAACTCGAGAAGGTCCCCACATAATTTTCTTCTCAAGTGACCCTCAATAATACACACAATATCTACAACAAGACCAACAAAGCAAGGTGAGTAACTCTGTTGGTCCTAATGCGACCTCGTGATTGACCCTTGTGTTAGAAGGGCTTCCCAGGAAAGAATGTAGCAAGTGGATTTAAACTCTCCCTAACACAAGATTCTATGTTTGTTTGCAGCTTTGGAAAGTTATCTTTCACACCTATTCCAAATCCCTACAACTAATATAATGTAGGTTTGCTACCAGAAAATATAAATATGTCTAATCAATTTTTATAAGCCCTTTATTTTAAGGCTGTTGTTACTCAAGAGGAAAATGGAGTGGATTACATGATGTTTTTTCCGACACTAAACAATGCAAAAAAATGGGAATGCAAATATTTCACTTCGATGAAAGCTATATTACGAGAAGGAGAAAACGTTTATCATTCCCATATGCACAATGTCCCAAAATTTTATCAAACTCATGAATATCAAGAGCTTCAAGAAACGAGCCAAAGAGACTGTACACCAAAAATGCCAAAAACCATGCAATTTCGCTACTTCAAATGTAAAGATGCCCCAATATAATGCAAAGAAATAATTTTTTTTGTTTTGTTTCAAAGATAGCTAAAAGAAGATTCAATGTTGTCAAGCAGATTGTAATCGGACCCAAAAAATCACCCCAAAACTATATCTAAGATCTAGGCAAGAAAAACCATCAAAAATCAATTTTTTCCACAATCGTTGTAGGTTACAGACTAACACAGAGCAATGATCCTTGATCATCGCATGCTAGAGAAGGGTACAAGGAGACTATTCCACACTGTGTCAAAAGGTAGGGTGTGTTGATCCTAGATCGTCGCACTGTCTCTCAATGTAGGGTGCGACTATCAAAGTAAACATGGAAAAAATAAAAATCAAGAAGGTTTTCCAGTGAATTTAAACAGTTAGAGAGTCAAGATGGATCTACCAGTGACTCATAAAACAAAACCCAAGCAATCAAAGAAAGAAAGTAAGACAAACTAGGAAAACAATCTGTTCCCTAGTATGGTCGCCAATTTTGTTATAGGATTAATCAGTAAATGCAGACATAAACAAATCTCCCTAGATCCACCTAGATCTTGAACAAAACATAACATAATATGATGCTTTCCCTAAGATCTAAATATTGAGTTTACTAGTTAACAAGAGATGGACAACATACCATTTAAATTTTGTTTCCTCTTGCCATTGGCATCCTAGCTCCACTCCGATGCTTCTGTGATATTGAATCTGCAAGGGAACACAACCCATCCAAAGTGAAAGCAATACAATGAACTCAACAAGAACCTATGTATGTGATCAAGGAATCATACAATAAAACAAGACAAGTTTTATGAGAAAGAAATATATTAATGTATTAAAAATATGAAAAGGAGAATACAACTGAGGCCTTGATATTGTAAGGTCCCTTCTAGCAGTCCCTTGCTTCCCACACACTTCTGATCCACGGATTATGTGACTATATATCTGAAAGTCACTCACAATCCATCGTGACAAAGCAAAGCTCAAAGCCACTCTAACCAAGCTAACAATCTCAAGACAAATTTCCAATCTAACCAAGCCAACTTTATCCATGAGAGATCCTCTCCTTTTAGAAGCTGAAGAGGACAAGGTGAGGAGGTTAGGATGATCCCACTAAATCAGAAAACCGAGTAAGATCCAAACCAATAGGAGGCTACCTCACCATAAAAGATTCTCCTTCCAGAAGCATCAAGAAGATGTTCGTTTTTCCCACATACGAAAATTGTTGCCCCCTAGAACTGAGCAGAGTGTGATGACGTCGCAGGCCAGATATAGTATAGCATGCGATTGGATCGTCGCACCCCTAGAACTGAACAAGGTGCTTCGATCCTCCTTACTAGGGTTTTTACAAAGGAAAATATGATTTCATCTCTCACGTAAAGTTCTTCTTCCTTCTTTCCTCAGGAATTCAGGCCACTAATCCCTCTGAAGACAACAGATAGGTTTACATCATTAACGGTCATAGGGATGACACAAATAATGTGTAACAAGAAATGATAAAAGAAGTCCAATAGACATACGATAAATGTTCCTCTTTCGAAAGGGGATTAGCTAGAAACTAATAGAGATAGATAAATAGGCTTGGTATTATGCAATACTGAGCACCACTGTTGCATTTGTTCTGCAATAGAAAGGTGATTAGATCTTACACATGACATGATTTATAATATCATACTTGTGCTTATATTTTCATATCATGACACCGACAGTTCGTGGACTCTGTTGCTTCAATTTTTGGTGAAGAACCCTCACTCCTATAACTAAGTGATGAGGGGTACATCCAAATAATGCCCTCTTTACCTGTTATAAGGGGTATGTCCAAGTAATGCCCTATTTTGTTGTTATAGTAATCTGGTTCTATCCTATTATGTGTTATGATAACTATCATAAAAATTTCTCTATATTTTTTTAAAAATAGTTATCATCATTAGGTTCAATATCTGGCTCTATCTTATTCTGTGTTATGAGAGCAGCTATCATATAGTTTCAAGTATTATAGAGAATGTGCACATAAACGATGATTTTACAACTTTAGGAAGAGATGATGCATTTTAACATGAAGACTCCTATGATAGAGTATTATCACAAAACCGTGAAAACAGTTGGGGCATATAATTCCCTCCCTAACATAAGCTTGCATATAATTCTATGGCATAAGCTAAAAGTAATACAGTTGGAAAATGTACTTACTTTAACTCTAAATAGTATTTATAAAGCAGAGAGAGTATTATCATAAAACCGTGAAAACAGTTGGGGCATATAATTCCCTCCCTGACATAAGCTTGCATATAATTCTATGGCATAAGCTAAAAGTAATACAGTTGGAAAATGTACTTACTTTAACTCTGAATCGTATTTATAAAGCAACTGGCATTTTCAAGTACAAAGTTCCATTTGATATACAAAGTTTCATTGGATATT
>ML804855.1:192187-206860 GCA_009831015.1 Picea engelmannii | reverse complement strand
GTTGTATTCCAAGAAGTATATATAGTTGAAATGATTGCAAGCAAGATAGTAGTAGTCACTGTACATGCTTTAAACATGTCAAATCATTTTTTACTTTAACAAGTGGCAAACATTCTAAATCATTTTTTACCATAATAAGTGATAAAAATATTAAATCATTTTAAACTTTAATAAATAAGTGGAAGTAGTGAATTATGATAAGTTTTTAACTTTAATAAGTGGTCCTATTGAGTTATGATAGGTTTTTCCCCTTTCATTTAGTAATGAATAATTTATTGAATTGGAATTTGTAAATTTGGTTTCAATTTTGCTTTAATTTTATAAACTTCATTTCATAAGCTACAACCTAAACAAATGATATCTCTTTTCATAACAACATTGTTTATGTCCTCAATTTGATTACAAGGTTGACACTCTCCTAGGCACATGCAAGTTGAAAATGATGACGATCTTGGTAGGATCAATCAACAACCCTTCCTTGCACACTATATGATTATGTGTCCTAGAAAAATGCCAAACGAGATACAAGAGGTGCATGCCTTGATGTTCAATAACTACATCTGTGAACACCTATCCAACATTAGGTGCAGTTTCACAACATGATCCTTGAGTAAGGCATATATCATCTAGTCATCCAAATATAATTCTATGAACTTACAAATATATTCATGAAGGTTGCAATTGCCACCTTGTAAAACATCTTAGGGGACGTTTTAGTCTAAAGGGCATTACATTATATGCGTACAACCCCTCTCCATGGAGAATGTGGTTTTATTCTTATATTATGTAGCTATCAAATCAAATTATAACCAATAAACCATCCGTGAATGAATATGCATCATTCCCGATGACCTTCTCTAAGATGTCATCATTAAACAGGGTTGGGAAGAGATCGTGTACGTAGGCCTCATTGAGTATGCAAAAATCAACACACATGTGGATTCCACTTATCATTTTTCCTTGTATGGCATGATCAGAATGATCTAGTCAAAATCGTTGTCTAGAAAGATCAACCCTGCATCCATTATCTTATCTATATCATATTTGACATACATGTTCTTTGTAGTGTGGGTTCATCTTATACATTTTTTTCTTTATTGGGCAGGCATCAAGATTTAATTCTATCTTTATTTCACTAATTTCACTTAAGACACCTTTCATTTCAGTAAAAATCCATAGAAATAGATCTATGTAGTCATGGAGAAGAGCTGCAATCTTTGCAATTATGTGCTCATCCTTAATCCCCTATCACTACAAGTTTTGGCTCAACCTTAGTGTCAATATTAACCTAGTTTGTTCACAATGGTTCATGGTAATACATCAGGATATTGGTATCCCTTGTATCCTTAACTATGAAGTGACCTTCTATCTCCTCAAACTGTAGATATTGTAGCTCCTCTATGGGGTTGACATTGACATGATAAACTTTTGCATCTGTAGGGTTCCCCTATGTGACATCCAACTTTGAAAAACCTATAGTCAGGCATTGTGGATGATCTGTATATGAGTAACATTGAATACACTAAACCACCCCTACATATGGTGTTGTAGTCCTACAAATTTGGAAAGTAGATTGGAACATTTCCCATAGTTTCATCCAACAACACATATGTTGCCGCATTTCCACTTGGAGATACCAATTCCTTGACAATGGCTATAAGGTCTGCACAAATTTATGCACCCATTGCTAGAGTGGATCACCCTATGCCATCTAGTGCCTCTCTCAATTATCCACGTGTCTAAGCAGGTCATAGGTTCTCCCAAACTACATAGATAAATTAGTAGGGCTGGACTTGTCAACTATTGGAAAGGTTCTTAGGTACAATAGAAAATTAGTTTGCAATGACTCTATTATTAATTCCCATGAATATAACACCATCTTATGTGTTTCCTATTAATGTGTGGAGGTCTCTACCAGAGAATGATCTAGTGTTGCAATTCTCTATGCAGACATGATCTGGTTCTCTACCCAAGTCACAAATTACTACACATCAATTGTATTGTCAAACTTTAATGGGTCCTTCACCTCCACACAATCCACCTACATACCCACAACAATGCACATCATTAGGTGGATTGTTCATAGTCTCCATTCTTCCATCAATTAAATGCAGCTTTTGAATATATTGCAAATGAGTAGAAATTATGCCAACTTAGTGCTCCATTCGCTATAGGATTAATCCAATTCTTTCAAAGCCCCTTGGTGAGGTCTATAATTGATCTAGTGTTCCTCCATCCAAAACCTCCTCCATAGGTTCCACAAAGTTCTCACTTAATGTTGGGTCCAATGGCTAAACAACCTTGTTGAGTTGTTTCTCAAATGACATATGACTTTGCTTCAAGTTCAAGATACCATCATTATCAAAGGTCAAGTCAATCCCCAGTAGTTCATGGTAGGGATTCTTGTCATCCAAAATCTCACTAACTTCAAAGTCTACATATGTCTTCATGCCATTGAGATCAACCTCGATCTGTTTCAACCTTCTAAATGGAAAAATCCTCAACTAGTTTTCCAACCACAGTTGTATTAAAAAGTACACCGAACTTGGCCTTTCCATGAATGTCTAGGATTTATTCGGAAGGATATTCATCTATGATCCTATATCAAAAATAAATTTCTGCACATTATACTTTCCAATTATATTATTGAGCCAAAATTATTTCCATGATCATCTGCTTTGTACATAGTGTAATAGTTGAACCATGGACATGGCAAGTTGTCCCAGAATGTGACCACAATGGTAGTGGATAGGTTGTTAATCAATAGAAAAATGGTTGTTAATCTATTCTCTCGTGATATATTCTCTTGCAATGCTCTCCAACTCATCGTCTCTGCTAAAATCTATAAGCTCTCATTGCATCCTAATTCGTGGTCCCTTCATAGACTACTCACTTCCTGGGCAAAAATCTCCAGAATGACTGATTATTTTCCCATACGAATTGCTCTTTTTCCTTGATTTCTTGACTCACACTCCTCCCAAGGAGGATTGTACCAAGCCCCATGCTCACAATAACTTCTTGAAGTGACTTCTCACACCCACCCTCTTATAGGCATTCGATGATTGGATTTGGAAACACTCCAAATGAAATAGAAGGTTCATAACACAAGGTAAAATCTAGACATGGTGGGTTGAGATTAATACCCATGAGCATTCCCTTTTTGGACCCTTGGACCCTTCCCCCTCTTGTGGATACTTATCCCCCCATTAATCTGTACGTGTCCACCTACAATGACGTTATCTGTTAAGACCTAGACAAAGCCCCATTTTATGTATAAAACCCCTTATTAAGCCCTATATATTGAATTATTGCATTTATAGTATTATAATTGTGATCCAGGCAGAAATCGGTGGCCACCCACCTATTCCACTAGCTCAAAACATGGGTTTCCACCTTGGCAGTTTTTCTACGATTTTTCATGTTCTGGACTTCTAGGGTCTTTTTGAGGCCCTCAACGACATTTTTTGGGCACAACAATGCCCAATCGATAGTCGAAGGCATGCTTTGGGCCAAATGGAATATTTACTCAACTAGACCTTTCCGACGAGGTATAGAACGCCCCAAACGAAGATCATATGCAAAAGTTACACCCTTGGGAAGTTGACGCACTAACTACCCCCATCAGGGCCTACAAACCTTTTGGCGTTTCATCTTCCGAGGTTAGTGTTTTGGATTTTATTTATGTTAAAAATGCCTCTAGAGACTCATTGTAAACATCATCATCTTCTAGCGAAAGAGCATAGCCATCACATCTCTTCTCAGAGATAAGATGCCACCATTCTAGCAAGTCATTCACTCTGTAATTTTACAGTTTTTGTACATTATCTCATTAATAAAAATTGTGCATTATTGTATCTATGTGTTTATTGCAATATTTATGTGTATCTCACTATATCTTTGTATATTTCATTGTTATATCTCTGCGTTCATTTCATTCTCAAAATAAATCCAGATCAGTGGTATCATAGTACGCTGCTCATTGTTGTTTCTTAGTGCATGTCTCCGACGAGGTCAGGGTACATAGAGTTGGGTCTTGAGCTAGTTTCCCTCGAGGAAAATCACTCTAGTCAGCCCAAGCGGCCTCCCATGGAAGAAGGAAAGAGAGACGCGGGAGAAGAAGATCCCATCAAGCTATTGCTCACGGAATCCATCACACAACAGAGGAACGAGATGTTGGGATTTTTTTCCCAAATCCTTCAACGATTGCCGGCAATAACATGCATGTCTTCGTCAAGCAGTTGCATTGGAGTTGCTACTCCATTCAAGGTACAAGTTAATTTTGATATTCACGTATTTGAAGGGCAGATCGATGCAGATTCTTTGGTTATTTCTTTGTTCACAATTTTTCCGACAGAGAAAATATCACCTTTGTGCTCCTCAAGGCTCTCCCCCATGTCAAAAATTGGTGAGAAACTTACTGGGAGAAAAATTCCACAAAGGAGTCTAGAATATTTGGGGCCGATCCCACTTGGGATTTTTTTATAGATGTGGTCAAGGAGCAATATTACTCTGTGGGAAACTATGATGACCAATACATGAGAAGGACCACGCTACATCAAAAGAGAGAAAAAATAGTGTCAGAGTTCACAAATTCCTTCCATACCTTGAGCACCAAGATAGGTATCAAATAATCTGAGTGACATATGGTTCTGAAATACCGCGGGGCTCTACACAGGTACATCCAAGCCGAAATGGATTTTTTGGACATCTCATCACTGGGAGCTGCTTATAGATATGCTATCAAAATCAAGCAGAAATTTAAGTAGCAGAACAAGCAGGAATTTGGATCTGCAAATCTGCAATAGCCAAAGTATGGTAAAGACAACCCTAACTCACAAAATAGTCAACCTCATGACAACTAGTCCAAGCCACATGAAAAGAAGGGAAATGGGAAGACAAGGGAAACAGGAAGACAAAGAACAACATCGGGAAGTGGTGCGACTTCCACAAAATCCCTTGGCACAACATCGATGAATGTCGCTTGAAACAGTCATTGGTAGCCAAGCTCAAAGAAACAGAGTTAAGCCCTGACTCAAACTTCGATTCAGAAAATAATAAAATGAGACATATAATGTAGGAAGAGCCCACTGCTACTATTGTGACCACAACAATACAACCATAAGAATTAGAGGATCCTGAGGAGGGGGAGTGCCTTTTCCATTCACAAATGTGGGTGAAGGGGACCCAGTTGCATTTTATTGTCAATAGTGGAAGCTAGAAGAACCTCATCTCAACAAAGGTTGTCAAGCAGTTGGATTTGCCGACAACACCACACCCACAACCATACAACATCGGATGGCTCTGCCAGGGATGAGATCTTCATGTTAGCCAACAGTGTTGCCTGTCATATGACATCATGCCCTTCAAGGATGAGGAATTATGTGATGTTTCCCCATTGAAATTTTGTGATGTTCTATTAGGAAAGCCATATATGTGGAAGCGTCATGTTGTTTATGAGTCTCGAACCCATAGTGTCATTGTTACTCTGGGGGGTCAGCCCTACATGATACCAGAAGTAGTTCCAATTACTATAAGGACAAAACAATGCTGCAAATTAATATCTCATGTTGCAAAGTTTATCCTCTTCACAACTTGGTCAGAAGAGAAGGACACTACAACCATTTCATCCTCGACCCAAGACCCTTCTATCCAGTAGAAGCAGATCAACAAGATTGTAGAAGGGCACCAACATAAATCCATTCATGTTCTTCATGCTGCATATTCACCAATAGAGTCCTCCCACACTCAGAAAGATAATGCAGCCATATTGGTTAAATAGATCCAACCCCTCCAACAACAAGTTCATAACATCCTTCAACAAGCTAAGCAGGGCAACTTCTTCAACAAGGCAAGCAACTCACCAAGGTTCAGATTCAGCAAAAGCTTCCCCGGGGAATTAATGCAATGGATACCATTGCTTCCTAAGGGGGGAGGATTGATCCAAGTGGAAATTGGTGGCCACCCACCTATTCCACTGGCTCAAAACATGGGTTTCTACCTTGGTAATTTTTCTATGGTTTTTCGGGTCCTGAACTTCTGGGGCCATTTTGAGGCCCTAAACGACGCTTTTTGGGAACAAAAACGTTGATTTTATTTGTAAATACATGGTTTGGTCTGAACATAATATGTACTCCTCAACTAGACCTTTCGAACGAGGTATATAACACCCCAAACAAAGATCGTATGCAAAAGTTACACCCTTGGGAAGTTGACATACCAACTACCCCCATCGGGGCCTGCAAACCTTTTGGCATTTCATCTTCTGGGGTTAGGGTTTTGGATTTTATTTATATTAGAAAGGAATTTAGAGCCTCATTGTAAACAACATCATCTTCTTGGGAATGAGTGTAACCATCACATCTCTTCTTAGAGATAAACTACCACCATTCTAGCGAGTCATTCACTTTGTAATTTTATAGTTTCTATACATTCTCTCATTAATAAAAATTGTGCATCACTATATCTCTGTGTTTATTACAATATTTATTTGTATCTCACAATATCCTTTTATATTTCATTGTTATATCTTTGCCTTCATTTCGTTCTCAAAATAAATCTGGATCAAATTGTATGTCGTCTAGAACCCTTCATGGTACCCTTTCATTATAATTGTACCCTTTGTCTCCTATATATATACTAAGGAGATATAGTCTTAGGATCATATTATCTCGTCTCATATTGTATTCTGAATTGGATATATTGTAAAAGAATTTTTCCCCTTGAAGTGGACTATAATCATTGACTTTCTGTCATTTTTAAGGCGTTGGATCATAACATTTGGTAACAGAGCATCGGTCCTAGGGTTTTGCCTCTTCAAGCGAGTCATTTTGGATTTTTCACTACAATTTTTTTTAGGATGAATCAGAAAATGAAAGTTCGAGGTTATTTACAGGACATATCAAGGTAACTATGGTTAAAAATTTACCTTCTAGGTTTTTATTCTTTCGGAGATATACCCTGTGGACGATAGGGTTTGTTGACTAGTCCTATAACTATTCTCAAACTAGTGTTCTGGATAAAATAGTCATATCTTCTTCAGTGAGAATTCACATTCAGTGAGACCTATTTCATTTGAAAGAGGAAAATCCATAGTATTTCTACTAGACATTTTAGAATAAATTATTAAATATTGGACACATGGCATTCTGTACAAGTTTGCTCTTATAGAAACACAAAAAATCAACAAGGTTTGGGAAAGGTACCCTAACATTCACTTGGCACATCTAATTTTGGTCAGACCTGTGGCATTGTAAATAAGACATTTAAAAATACTACATGCCAAAATTTCAAACTTAGAAGCAACAAAATTTCAGAAATACATCAGAAGGAAGGTTGGCTAGGAGGATAGACTCCAAATTAAGGGCATAAAAGGTACGCCACTTACAACTGGCATAACTTTTTATTGGAATATCTGTTTTTGGTGATTCAAAATTTGTAATAAAGATGAAAAAGAGGAGAATTATTAATTCCTCACATGACTCCAAAGACTCCTCCAAAACTTACTTCACCAACTAAACCTCCAGAAAGCTCAACCATGACTCAAGATGAAATCAACGAGATTTATCACTAGATGGAAAAGAGGATCACTTAAAATAAGGAGCAAATGGAACATATGATAGATGAAACTATGAAGAGAAATATGGATGAAATGGAATAAAATATGGATAAGAAGATGGATGATAATAAGAATGAGATGAAAATAAATATGGATTAAATGAAAAATAAGATAGATAAGAAGATGGATGAAATGAAAAATAAGATGGATGAGAAAAAAAATGAAATGAAAGAAGAAATACAAAAATATATGAAGGAATTGAAAAATTCCATGTCTTCCATGATATTTCATGTTCGAGTTGAGAGACTCTCTAAAGGAAATATGAAAATACAAGGAACTCAGCAAAATAAAGGTAGTATTTCGGTTGAACAACTTGTCGATAATAAGCAATTTTCTAGTAGACTTAACTCTAACAGTGGAGTTAATTATGGTGGGGGTCCTAAATTCAACTTTCCAAAGATTGAATTAAAGAAGTTTGATGGAACAAAGGTATTTACTTGGGTGAACCTAATAGAACAATATTTTGAACTACATAATATTATGGATGATAAGAAAATGATTCACATAGAAACCTTGGACTTTAAGATAAAACCATATCAATGGTATCTGTTAGCACTGAGAGTCACCCTCAGATTGCGGGAGGATAAGCCTAGTACATCAGAAAGTTTTGTGGATGTTTGATTTATGAATGGAAGTCAAATGGACTAAACTCGATACATGAATGATTTCAACACAGAAGATGGGAAGGTAATGCACAAGGAAGTGAGGGCCTCATTAACTTCAGTCAATGAATTGAGTTTAAGGGAAAGCCTAAGGAAGAATTAGTGAGAAAGTGGAAAAGTCTACTATGGGCATCCAGCCTTCAAGAATCTTGGTGAAGAAAAACTCAAAACTGAAGAACGCTCTTGAAATCAAGTTTCAGACACTGAAATATGTCACAGGAACACGACCACAACAACATAATGATCAAACCTACATCACATTGCAACTACAACAACTCGAATGGATCCTCCATGCCCGAGCCTTTCAGCATAAGAGGGAATAAGATAACAAGGAAGCTAACTAAAACTGATCACGCTACCACTGTAATCAAACCTGCATTACAATAAAATCACAACCCTTGACTGGATCCTCCATGCCCAAGTGTTTTAACACAGTTTGAACAAAGAGATGAAAAGAGGTTGACTTCTATTAATGCAAAAGTCTCAAATTTTATAGATAACTAGAGAACAACTTTGGCATCCAAACATTACAAAATAGGGAGCTCTGCTTAACCAATTGATGACATAACAAAATATCAAAACTACTTATTTATACTCAGATTAGTCCCCAACTATCAGGAGTGTGATCTGATCACTACATTCAAAGCATTGCATCTGAGTAGTCTTCTATCAGACTGTGCATGTATCCCTCTGTCAAATGAGAGCTCAGATCAACATGGGTCTGTAGGAAAATCTATCCACAAGGGTACCACGGGCTGACGGTTCAGTCCCCACGGTCGGGCCTTCCATGCCTTCCATTTATGGAGTGAGCCAAGGTTTCAACCACCAAACCTACCTTCCATTAACTGCTTTTCCTCGGGGACTCAATGAGACTTAAATCTCAGGGGGCAGCCACGTGCTGCTCTCAGATAGTACGCCATATAAACATGTGATTACGGGGCTACTCAAAAGTGGTTTGGGTTCAGACTGCTTTTGAGCTCACAATTCACCACATTCTACCACGTATTACTTTTTCCTTACCATGGTTTCAATTGCAGGACCACTCAAGAAAATTATTGCCTGAGCATGTTGTGTCCCCGCAATAAACTATGGCCGTAGATCTGGCCCAGATCTGAGATCTGGGCACACCTGCTAGATTTAGCGCCACTGCCAAGATTAATCGCCCACCAACTTTGAGGTCCACTAAAACTGTTCCTTGGAGGAGGGCGCTACCCTTTCCTTTGGATCCTTCATAGATGTGACCTGGAGATATGACCTCATGCAGACATGTGATTGTGGGTGCAACCAACAGTGGTTTGGAAACAACCTGATTTTGTCCTTGCAATTCACCATGAGCCACCACTCATTCCCTTCTCAAAACCATGGTTCTGATTGCGGCCCACCTTCAAAAATTTAAAGCTCGAGTACCTTCCAAATTCGCAATGGAACATGACCACTGATATTGCGATCTACGATGAGGCCCTTTGATCAACGACTCATCTCTAGCGCTTTTAGATCGACGGATTGGATCTACACCCTCTCAAACTAACGACCACAATTTGCTTCATGATTCAGGATTTGGACCTTTGAAATCTCAAACCTCCTCTACCTTCAGTGCTTTTACCCAGAGCTGACGATCAAATGATGCGTGTCCTCTTAGATCGGATGACTGAGAATTACTTCGGTCCTTCGAGCTTCAAGTTTTTTTATTGTGAAACATGAAAAATCTCCCATAGGAAAAACTCAGAAGTGAATGATTTTTTGCCACGTGTCCTCACCAATGGATAGTCCATATTCACTTCGGGACTTCGACAACTTTGGTGCTTCGGTACTTCGAGACTTCGGGACTTTTCGAAGAACAACTTGTGCAAACCTTTGAAGGAAAATCACTGAAATTCTTGATATGATGACGCATGCCCCCCCCGCAGATCAATGATCCAAATCCAGTTCGGTCCTTCGACACTTCGAGACTTCAGGCTTTGGCGCTTCAGAATGTCTGAATACTTGACTTCCACAATATTTCGGAGTGTCAAATCCCGAAGTGAGGGATATGCCTCCACATGTCCCTCTTTGGCTTGGATGGTTCAGATTACTTTGGGAGTTCGAGCTTCGGCTCTTTGGGAATTTTGCGTACTTCACACTTCAAACCTCCCAAATCCCATTTTCGTGAACCCTTGGATCGATTACCACCTGTCTCCTTCAAGATCAACGACTCATGCATTTTTTGGGTCTCGGGACTTTGGAATTTTACTCTGGTGCTATACTTTGCACACTTTTGGAATTTCGAATGCCCATGAGCCACTGATCTAAACTGCTCCTAGAATCTACACCACTGAAAAAAAATAGAACCTACCTAGTGCTTATGCTTCAAGCATAAAATAGAATGCTCTGAAAGATAAGCTTTGATCTCAAGGCTGATACTTGCGCAAGTGAAGGAATGGGTCGTCCTATGACCCTTAGACAATTTTATGTGATAAAATTTGGCTCCACAGGGGATGGAATGCTCCTTGCAAGCTACCAAGAATGCACAGTTCCAGTGCCTTAGCTGTTGGGCTATGTATTCTAGCTCAAAACTTTCAGTGAAGAAAATAGGAAAATATGTACACTACTCTACTAAAAAAAATTTGAAAACAAACACATGGGCTCTAGAAGGAGCTTATTTATGTACAATCCTAGGCTAACTAATTTTTACAAAGAACTAGGTGAAAGCAGACTTCCACCATAGCCACCCAGACTGTCTGGTGATATAATTATTTTCTTTACTGCAGATAATCCACAAAATTTTAGGGAAGTATGACAACAGAACGAGAACATGTCTTGGAAAACTAACAATACCCCCAAATTATGATAAGATGAATAATTTTGCAAGCTCCAATGCTTTTGGAAAACACAAATCCATATACAACCCAACAGGGTCACAAAATTTATAATCAGGAAAGCTCAACTTGTAAGAAATTACCTCTTGTATTTCATCGTTGCTCACCCATCGTTTGGTGTTCTCAGAGTGTATAGGAGGGTAGAGGAATGATGCAGGTCGGTTGATCCCAGGTGATATTTGGTCATTTACAGGTTCTAGACAAGAGATTAACTTCCCATTTAGCTCCTCCTTTTCTCCTTCATGGCTCTCCCAAGGATCTAATTCATAATCATCATAAGCAAGAACCATGGAAAATCTCTTCTCTTCATCATATTCATTGGGATATTCATCAAAAGTTGGTTGTTCTTGGTCAGTATTCGAAATTACTTCTTCATCATAAGCATGGCTGCCAAAACAATATGTTTCAAGGGCCATAATATCCTCTACATTTCCTTCATAAGAACAACAAGCGAAATCTGCCTTCAATTCTGAAAAGTTAGGAAAAAATATAGAGGAATATTCCCTAGCTTTGGTCACTAGCTTATCATCTATCTCAACTTCATAATCAGGAGAGAAATATACTGCAAAATACACCTACTCTTCGACATTGGAATATTCAAAAGAGACATGTTCATCTTCATGAATTCTTTAAAAAATAGATTCATCTGATATGATGCCAGACATTTCAATGTTATTTCTATCATAATGAATATCATTCAACACCTCATGATCTTCATGGAAAATTATTTCTTCCACAATAAATGCTTCATCACAAATTTGATCTTTGTGATAGGAAGCATCTTTATAAAGCAAAGAAAACTCATCACAACAGTTTTCATAAAGATACTCAGCTGAAAAATAATCTTTACAAAACAAATTGAAAGGTGTGTGAAATCGTGTCAAAGAGCCGATGCTTGCAATGGGAAGAGATCAACACCAATCATGAGCAATCCACCTTAATGAAATATTGAAAAGATTAATATGAACATCTTCATGCACGATATGAAGTCGATGAATAAATTCATGAAAGTCCAACAAATGCTCAGCTTGTACTTCCCACTCTTCTCCTCAGAATTTAGGAAGGCATATTTCCCATTCATCTCTATCAGGCAGTGGATTAGGGAAACTAACTATTTTTGAAAAATCACAGAAGGCATACCTCTAAGCTAAAATATTTTCCATTTCAAACCAGTGGAGTCGCCATGGTGAAAGATGAGACGTCAAAATAATGTGTCCAGCATTAGTTCACCATTTAAAACTGCATCTCTGAAATGTTTTTCATCCCTAGGAGCTTTTCAATCTGGGACAACAGCTAAAACCCTTCACGAGAAATGTTTCCTCTCTTGATAATCTTCTCTGGGTCAGATTCAGGTGTTGCTAGAGGCAACTATGGAGTAGACCTCATGTTTCTTCTATTGGGAGCCACAATTGAAACAATAGAGTCGCCAGGTGCAAGTTGCAATCTTCAAGGTACTGATATCTGATGCACCTTTAGAATCATAATTTCTTTGTCATTCTATCCCAGGGAAATGTCTTCAATTCATTCCCTGACAGCGATGCCATGAATGTTAGCACTGAGAGTCACCCTCAAATTGTAGGAGGATAAGCCCAATACCCATTATAAATTTTGGTGGATGTTTGATTTATGAATGGAGGTCAAATGGAATAAACTCGACAACAGAATGATTTCAACACCGAAACTGGGCAGACAATGCACAGGGAAGTGAGGACCTCATTAACTTCAGTCAGTGAATTGAGTTTAAGGGTGAGTATAAGGAAGACTTAGTGAGAAAGTGAACAAGTCTTCTATGGGCATCTGGCCTTCAAGCAGCTTGGTGAAGAAAAACTAAAAACTCAAGAACGCTATTGAAATCAAGTTTCAAACACTGAATTATGTCATAGGAACACAATCAAAACATCATAATGATCAAACCTACATCACAATGAAACTACAACAACTCGATTGGATCCTCCATGCCCGAGCCTTTCAGCATAAGAGGGTATAAGATAACATGGAAGTTGACTAAAACTGGTCATGCTACCACTATAATCAAACTTACATTACAATAGCATCATAACCCTCGACTGGATCCTCCATGCTCGAGTGTTTTAGCACAGTTTGAACAAAGAGATGAAAAGAGGTTGAATTCTATTAATGCAAAATTCTCAAATTTGATACATAACTAGAGAACAACTTTGGCATCCAAACATTACGAAATAAGGAGCTCTGCTCAACCAATTGACGACAGAACAAAATATCAAAACTACTTATTTATACTCAGATTAGATCCCGACTATCAGGAGTGTGATATGATCACTACATTCAAAGCATTGCATCTGAGCAGTCTTCTGTCAGACTGTGCATGTATTCCTCTGTTAGACGCGATCTCAAATTAGCATGGGTCTGCAGGAAAATTTTTCCACAGGGGTACCACGGGCTGACGGTTCAGTCCCCACGGTCGGGCCTTCCATGCCTTCCATTTATGGAGTGAGACGAGGTTTGAACCACCAAAACTACCTTCCATTAACTTATTTTCTTCAAGGAATCAATGAGACTTAAAGATCAGGGGGCAGACACGTGCTACTCTCGAATAGGATGCCATATAAACATGTGATCATGGGGATGCTCAAGAGTGGTTTGGGTTTAGATCACTTTTGAGCCCGCAATTCACCACCTTCCACCACATATTACTTTTGCCTTACCACGGTTTCAATTGCGAGACTTCTCAAGAAGATTATCGCCCGAGCATATTGCGTCCCCACAATGAACAATGACCATAGATCTCGCTCCGATATGAGATCTAGGCGCACCTGCTAGATTTAGTTCCACTGCCAAGATTAATCGCCCACCAACTTGGAGGTCCGCTAAAACTGTTCCTTGGAGGAGGGCGCTACCCTTTCCTTTGGCACCTTCATAGATGTAACATGGAGCTATGACCTCATGCAAACATGTGATTGTGGGTGCAACCAAGAGTGGCTTGGAAAAAAATTGCTTTTGTCCCCACAATTCACCACGATCCACCACCTGTCCCCTTCTCAAAACCATGGTTCCGATTGCGGCCCACCTTCGAAAATTTAAAGCTCGAGTACCTTCCAACTCTGCAATGGAGCATGACCACTGATCTTGTGATCTACGATGAGGCCCTTTGATCAACGACTCAGCTCTGGTGCTTTTATATCCATGGATTAGATATACACCCTCTCAAACCAACGACCATGATTTGCTTTGTGATTTGGGCTTCAGACCTTTCAAATCTCAAACCTCCTCTACCTTCGGTGCTTTTACCCAGAGCTGACGATCTAATGATGTGTGTCCTCTTGGATCACATGACTAGGAATTACTTTGGTCCTTCGGGCTTTGGGTGTTTTGATTGTGAAACATGAAAAATATCTCGGAGGAAAAATTCTGAAGTGAATGATTTGTTGCCACGTGTCCCTACTAATGGATAGTATAGATTCACTTCGGGACTTCGACGCTTCAGAACTTCAGAAATTCAGGGCTTCGGTACTTTGGGACTTTTCGATGCACAACTCGTGCAAACCTCTGAAGGAAAATCCTT
>ML804855.1:132004-162088 GCA_009831015.1 Picea engelmannii | reverse complement strand
ATAATGGCCTAAAGCCGACATAATTAAAATAACATTACTAATCTAAATTACAACTAATGGCATAAATCCGACATAAATAAAATAGCATTACTACTCTAATATGCCCCAATTAAGGGGTAATGAGCCAACATTAGGGCTTAACAGTGAATATTTTAAGTTAACCCCTACAGGACTATGTAATCATATCCTTGTGAATACATTTCTAGTTTAGGTGTGACAGTGTATATTTTTATTCTGATAAGAACATGTGTGCAACATATTGATATTCCTTGAATGACAAAGTTTTCAATAGATTGTTTAGTTTCCACTTTACATCTTTCTATAGAAGTCAATATTGAATTCATTCCATTTGAAGTAGTCATCGTATTTAATGTCATCGTGATATAATTCTCCATCGTAGACACAACCACCGTATTTAGATGTCATCGTGATATAATTCACCATTGTAAACATAGATAGATGATGTTGTTTTCCTTCTTCAACAGGATAGTGTAAATTAGATAATATTGTTTACCTTTTTCAATAAGATTATTGTGAAAGCTATATGATCTTGCTTATCTTCCTTATTGTAGAAGTAAAGATGATTTTTTAGTTCAGTTTTAAAAGTCATTTTAAAGTAGAATTCACTTAAAGTAATTGTTTTTGGAAAAGATAACTTATTCTTATTGCATATTCATAGATTGATGTTTATAGGTAGCTCTACATCTCAAATAGATTTTGGCTTGCTTGAAGTCTTTTACATCATCTTTTGAAAATAGAATTGTAGGTTGAAAGCATAGTTTTGATCCCTATGGTAGATTACTCCCCTTTGCTTGTTCAATTCACTTTCCAGACTTCATTCCAGTACTAAGATTTAGTCATATAGTATAGTGATAGGAATACACAAACAATTAGATCTTGTTTTATCTTGACTCATACTGTGTTACAACTCAAAGTTTACTTGCCCTGGTCGATAATTTAATCAAGGGAAATTAGGTATATAATTTACCCATAACTTTGACAAATAACTCAATTAAAACATATTCCCTACTAGAATAATGAAACCTTCCCAACCATGAAATAAAGCAAGGTAACACCAGCTAACTATATATTGACTTTGAACCCTTGGTGTAAATATTTTAAATATACAAGCATAGTTTCCACATATTTTTTTCACATTTATCAATCGTAAAAATGTTTTCATGTTCACCAATAGGAAAGACAAAAATATGACAAATCCTGCAAACCCTTCACATCATGGTCAATTTACGCTCCCTTCTGTCATTTTGTAATTTTAAAAATCTTACCCATCCCCTATAAATATGAAAATTGTTACACTAAATATTTATTTTGGAGGGCCATTATTGTGGTTAGCACCCCCATGCATGGACCACAATTCGTAGAAGTGGTGCATAGGAAAAAAAAAACGTGCAAAGTCCTTGAACCATGTCCTTAGCGAGGTGACCCATTCCTAGTGTGTTAAACCTTGGAATTGGGACTCTATCCCACTCTAGGTTTGGGACCTTTCACAATTTCTTAGAAGTAGTGTATAGTGCTTAAGCCATTGAGTTTTATCTATGAATCATGTCTTAGGACAAAATACATATCCATGGTGTGACAAACCTTTTAATTGTGCCCATGTCTCATTCCTAAACCTTGGAATTATGCATATATCCCACACATGTACCTTAAAATAACTCATTTAAGGTCCAAGCCCTTGGAATTTTCCCTTGAAGCATGTTTTGGGTGAGGAGAACCATCCCTTTTGCATCACACCACTTAATTAGACTTTTGGGCTAGAAGACCTATTGTTGCTTCAAAAAACCTTATAATCAAGCATATATGTTGCTCACTAAACAAAGATTCCTTATGTAGGTGTTGTTTTAGGTTGAGGCCCCATGATTTTCTCGTGATCTCTACACATATTGTATAGGCCCAAGATCTTAATTGTTTTCTTTTAATTATGTTTTGGATGAAAGGGCACATCTCTAGTGTGTCAATCCTAAAAGTTGGGCCCATATGTGACTTCTGGGATAATTAATCCTTCAAGAAAGCCTTTGTTGCAATTCTTGGGAAAAATAGGTTGGGACAACAACTTTACATAGAAGGATTATCACGTACTATAAGGCCTCATTCGTGTCCTATGTGTCTTAGTTCAAGGATTTAGGGCCCAATCCCATTTATTTTAACAATGAAGCATTTATTTGGCCAAGAGACCCATCCTTAGTGTGTCAAACTAAATAATCGATATTGTGTCTGAGTCTTGTAGCAAAGATGACTTCCAAATGGGATTGTGTGATGGTCCATGGACTTATGCATGGTCCAGGGGCCATAAAATGTTTCTACATAGCCTAAGGCCTTGATTCATGCCATGGTCTTTACACTTACGGGGAAAATATACCTTCTGGAGGGAATGTATCATTGTTTTGGAATATTAACATCATCCACGAGCCTAATAAGAATCATTAGAGTCTAGGACCCTATTTTTTATAGCTCAAACATTGTCATGGTGTAGGAGAAATATGTTTGGTGTGTCAAACCTTAGGATTGAGCTTATATCCCACTTTTGAGCCAAATATTTCTATCGAAGTGCACATGGTGTGACCTAGGGATTTTTCATGGTTAAAAAGTGATAAAATTAATGTGTAGGGCCTAAGACCTTAGGGTGCTACTACACACCATGTCCTAAAAGTAATGCATAGTTATAAGGCACCCATTTCCCTCCTTGAATATTTTCTTAGTTTAGGAAACCCACCCTTGGCGTGTTAAGTATTTGTATTGGGGCCATGCCCTACTCCTAAGCCAAAGATTCCATACCATGGGCGTGTCTCATGGTCTAGGGGAAATGGGATTTTAAATTATAATTAATAACAATAATAATTTTAAATTAGAATAATAATAATAATATTTAAATATTGATACTAATACTAATAATAGTAATAAAGTAATACTAATAATAGTTTTTATATTAATAATTAAACCAAAAATTGTACTATGAAACAAAGGAAACACCTAGTTTGTTTTAACTTCATATTAAATGATGTATAATTATGTTAAAATGACATTAATACTATGCATGTTGATGTGGTAATGACATATTTACGATGTTGAATGATGCATGCTTCATGCCAACATGGTGGGAATCAATGTAGAAATGATGCAAGGTCGATACAATGATAAAAAAAACAAAAGAATAACAAAGAAAATCCTATTTGTGTATCATTATCACTGTCCATTTGGATTTTGAATATGGAATTTGGTTTTTGGGTTTTAGTTATGGGTTTTCAAGATGGGTTCTAGAGACGAATTTTGGGCTTCATTTCCTCTTTTTCCAATTATCTCCCTCTTCCTCTATTTTTCTCCCTCCCTCTTTCCCTCCTCTCCTTACTCTTCCTCTCCCTCCACTCCTATCCCCTCTTTGTCCTCCTCTATTCCACTCCTCTTTTTCTTCTCCACTCCTCTCCTTCCTCTTCCTCTATTCTCGTCACTCCCTCCCTACTCTTGCCCCCTTCTTCTCCTCCCTCCCTCCTCTCCTTCCATTCATTATCCCTCTCCCTCTTCCCCGCTTCCACTCCTCTTTTTCTTTTCTTCCCCCCTCCTCTCCTCTCGTCTCATTTCTCTCTCTCTCTCTCTCCTTCCACCCTCCCTTCTTCTTCCATTGTTAGGAATCCATGTATAACAAAACACCTATTGTACAATAATTTTTTTACTAGTTTTCAGACTTGTGTACTACCACGTTTGCTAGTATTTTTGTGTCAAGTCAATAGAAACTAACTCCAATATATTGGTGCAAGCATGAATAATCAAATGAGCTTCAAGGTTTCCTTGACCTCATATTAAAATTTTGATTGAAAAGCATTCCAAAATTCTCTCTTTACCATGGATACAACATTTTTAATGAACTTGTTTTTGGTTGCCTTGTAAATATTTGAAACTACTGCTCTAGCATGTTCATTCAACAAGTGGTGAATCAAAGTCATTTGATCAAGCAATGCTAATGAACAATGCTAATAAATTGTTTTTCAATAAATCCTTGGCTAAATAGTAATGCTAGATGGTTAGTCTCTATGTCTCTACCTATCTTGGTATTATGTGATTATACTTTCAATGCTTATGTCAAATTATGCATATATTTTATTCATGGATTTTATGTACATAACTTAGCAATGTGTCATTGTAATAAATCTATAGGCCATATGGATTCTAGTGGAGATTACTTAGATGATGATGCTAGACATAGGAAAAGAGAGGTATGTGAGATAAGAAAAGGGAAAAAAAATGCAACTGATGAAGGAATCAACAACAAAAGACCCCGACGAGTTCTAATTACATACTTTATGATTGTTATATAGTACTAAAAAATATGTATTTATTTTATAAAGAGTTGAATTTGTTGAATTTATAATTATATCATTACTTATTGTTGTTTGTTTATGTTGAATAAAAACTTGATTAAAAAAGTATCATCATTTATAAAGACCATAAAAAAAGAGAGAGACCATAACTAGATATGGATTGGTTGTATTTGGTGCAATGGGGAGAAGATCCGAGCACGTTAGCCATGTACAATTTATCCTACATTTTTAAGAGAAATTTAGAATATTATTGAATTCAATATACTACATCTTTCATAGCACTTATTCATTCTATGACACACATATTAATGTTTGAGTTCAAAGCACAAAGATGTTGATGAATGGAGACAAAGATCTATTTCATTAGAAAAAGATAGAGAAAATGCATTCAATGATGACGATATATAAGTTACTGATAAATGAGAGATTTTAAAATTTGGTAGTAGTAAAATTGTCCCTAATGAAAGTTTTGACATAGTCACAAGGGAGTGGTTGAAAGAATACCACAAAAAGTGGGCTGAAATAAGTTGATTCGAAAAATACTTACATGCTGATTTTTTTAAAATACACATAAATATCTACTTGATCTTCGAAATAATAATGATCGCTTGACTGATTGCACAATTACATGTGAAATACTTATCTAACCATATACACTTTAATGATAAATAAATTGCAAAATAATTGAGCTTGAAATGAACAACAATAATGAAATCACATACAAAAGTTGGATAACGAAGTTCACCTAATTTGGGCTACCTCTCTGGGTCCACTTCCAATAGAGACCTTCTTTATTAATGCTCAAATTCTTGTGTTTTACAATGACCTTTTTACATGTTGCTCAAATGCATAAATGAAGTGCATCATTGGATTCCTTGTGAAAAATCGCACAAAATGCATATAAAGTTATCGAAATTATGTTAAAGGATATATCAACACACTTTACGGTGTATCTCAAACTCTGTACCCTTGGGCATGCACTTCGAGACAATATATGCATAATTTAATGTGTATAAACCTCGGTCTGTGCATCATTAAATAAAGCATGGCCCCTTAACTTACCTCTGGATTCCACAGTTTTCATTAAATATAAATTTGGCGTGTTCATAACCAAACCCACACTTTAGGCGGATTGGTTAAATAATTGGTTTATATATGGAAAGTCAGGGGTTTGAGTCCCACTGACTGCTATATATTCCCATCATTTTATTTGGTATGGTTATATATTGTTATAACCATATCATATATGGTTATACTTGTCAACCATTTCACTATCCCTTCCGCAGATTAGGTGTTGATTACATGGTTAATACATAAGCCAGGGGATGGGGGCTTAGCCCTTGACCCCTTTCTCCCCCTAAATGAAACTTTCAACAACTTTTAACAAATTTTAAAATGTATATGGTTAAGTCTCATAAGCATGGTGCATTGGCAATAGAGGTTTGTTTAAGGCTTTGGGAGGTCACCGATTTGACCCCCATTGACTCCCAAAGATTTTAATAAACCATGACTTTAAAGGCCAATGGGAGGTCTCCATGTGGCGATTTCTCATTGGCTCGTCCTTGCCACATGTAATTTGTCCACTTGAATGTACGGTCTGACCAGTAACTTTCCAAATGGATATGCCACATCACCCGTTCAGTTTTACCATCATGTGCCACGTGTCACCCTTGCAGTGGTGACACATGTCACCCTTTTTAATTTTCCCTTTGACCTTTTGTGAGGTTTGACTAGAACTTTAACTGCTCATAACCTCTGCATACTAACTATGTTTGAGGCAATTTTTGCACCATTGGAAAGTTATCACCAAGATCTACGCATTGATGGTGTTTCTGAGAGCATTTGGTACACTTGAATTTTGAGCATTTATGAACCATTATGGACCTCTATGGACGTTCTGAATCCTCCTGGACCTCTTGTTGACCAAAATTTGGTCACCTATATGTTCCCACTCCTGGAATAAAAAAAAACGATATTGGAAGATGAATATTTTTGAACTATTATATGTTCATTGCATAGCCCTCGGTATCAGCTTCGCCATCCATTTCCCTGAATCAAAATCGGAGTCTCCATGACCAAGATATGCATACTCATGTCCATAAGTTCAATGGAGGTATTACAAGAAGAAATATGAAAGATGTTCTAAGTGACACATTCTCTCCTCTCCATTCCCTTCACCTCTATTCATTCTCTCATTTTATACTTAGTCATTTTTCCCATTGTCTCATTACTTTCATATTCCCCTTACCATTTTCCACACTTAATGATTTTCCTTTATTCCTTTCCACATTCACATTCATTTCCCTTTTCCTTTATTTTCCCATTTCTTTTTATTTTCCTTTCCATATTTCTTTATCCCATTTTTCCATTTCTTTCCTTTTCCCTTTTTCCTTTCCCAAATTTCACTTAGTTCCTTTATTTCCCATATATTTATTTTCATTTTTTACATTTTCCATTTTTCTTTCATGTGACCCATTATATACTTTCCAAATTTAGTCTTATTTACTATGGCTTACCGCGGGTTCATGGGTTGGTGATATTTATTAAGAGTATGTGTTATCTCCGCTACCCTCACAATGAACTTTGACTTCCACCACCTTCATAATGTGTTCGCAAGTTGGTGAGGGTTGGGTTCACGGGTTGGTGAGGGTTGATAATATTTATTTCATATGTTATATGCAAATCTGTGTGACCAATTCTCAAGTCTTAGAACATTTTACAACTTCTTTTTACTACTATTTACTTCTCCTCTCCACTTTACCTACACTCAGAAATTTTCACACTCATTTCTTACTATGTATTACCGCGGGTGACTTCCTCACCTACCTCTGCATTGACCTAAACCCACGAACCTGCCATATTATTTAATAATATTTTTCCTATCCTAGGTTCTTTGAGGAACATATCCAAGTGACACATGGCACTTTATTAACCAATGAGATACATCCACATGACAGTTAATGGATGGTGCCACATGACAACTAATTAATGGAGACATGTGACAACATACAAAAAGTGACACATGGCGTGATTTTATTGGATGACATATGGCAGTTTCTTATGGGAATATTGTTGGCCTACCGAGTGATGACATGTGGAAATATTTGGTTGGGTAACTCATCATTGATGACCGAGAAGATTGGTGGTTGTCTGGGCATACAAAAATATTATTATATTCAACAATTTTCCAAGGTTCGAATCCTCCAAGATCCATAGTTCCTTCTCTTCTTGTGTTTCTTGCTAAGTGTATCAAACACTTAGTTTTATATATCATGAAGAATCTAATATCCCAATGCATCTGGGATAGACTTTCAAACCAAAAATTTGAATTTATGAAGGGAAGCACGAAATTCATCGAAGGGCCCACATTTGCCCATCAATTTTGATCGACGGTGGCTGAGTGTTGATCTTGCGGAGGCCATAACTTGAGCTCCGGGTGTCAGAATCACACAAAATTTATACCGTTGGAAAGGTATTTCAACGTAGAAGATGGTGGTATAGGTTTCAAGTGTTTAAAGTTGATAATTTTTTCTCATAAATTAAAATATCAGTCAGCTTCATTTTTTAAATTGGTCTGCGTGACAACTCAACTTCACAAGCTCATATCTTGAGATCCGGGCAACGGATTTAGGAAAAATTTATATCGTTGGAAATATGAGATGATGAAGATAAATTCATAAGTGGTTTACATGGTTAAAAAATTGGTTTTCACTTCTATAAAATTAAATTACAGATGTCCTATTTTAATGAGAAATTATTTAAATTGTGAAAATAAAAGTTTATTTAAAAACTTTTATTAAAAAGGGAAAGAAACAGTTGAGATGGTTCCTGTAACCATCAAAGAAGACAATAAAAGAACAAAAAAAAGAAAGTGAAGATAGGATATACCATCATAGTAAGTTCACACTGATCATATATGTCTTTCATTATCAGTTCCTTCATCCAGTTATTCCACCTCTTTCACTAGAAAGGTCGAATCAAAGACTTATAACTTCTCGTTTTCTTCTTTCTAGGTCTTGTTGTTCTACTTTTTCCCACCTTCCTCCTTCTATGAGCTTATTTCTTGTTTTTATTTACTTTATGGTCAACGGGAGCCCCAATCCCAGTCTTTAAGACAAACGCATTTTAAATTTAGAAGAATATGTAACAAACTATATATTTTTTGAAAATTTCAAGAGAGCTACTTCGGGAACAATCTCGATTGTACTTTGTAGCCCTAATTTCAGAATATAAAGGATTTGAGGTTGATCTATCATTATCTTTATTTGATCTGCCCATGTGTCCACTCTAGCAAAGTTATCTTATGCATGCATACCATCTTCTTTTTATTTTTATGTGATCATAAATCTTTAGTTAAACTATGATGGATGTGAGGAAATTTTGTCTATGTTTGTTAAATGCATAAAATATGTGATTCTTGGTCCTTTCTTAGGAACCTTCCTTAAATAAAATAAATAAATAAATAAACATTTTCTTTCTTGTTGTTTTATATTTCTTTGATTACCACGACAAACTTTTGCAAAGTCCCATATCTCAAAGACCTAAAGTCCCAAGAAAATATGAAGTAAAAGAGGAGTACCACCTCTATAAAAATGCAGGGGGGTTTAGATCCTCATGAGGTTGTCGTTTAGGTCCTAACAAATTCAAGCATCAACACCTCTATGAGCATTCTTATATCCTCCTGGATCATTCCTCTCCATTAGAAGACTTTTGGACCACAAAAATTTTTGATTACTTAACAACTAAATGAGGGTAGAGTTCCCTCACCCTCCTGATCTCCATCCATTTTTCCTTACTTGGTTTTACTCATTTTAGAACAACTTGAAGTTATTCCACATCACCTTGCTATGAAGTCATGATTCTTCTGTCAATAATAACATCTTCCTCTGGCTCGTCCAAATATTCTGGAGAAAAATCATCAATTGCTAGAACCTGTATACTTTCATCTTCATCCATAATCATAGGAGGCTCATAAAAATTCAAATTTTCAACATTTACCATTGAATATTGCATGTAGGTTGGTATATCTAAACAAAATACCTTAGTACCAATCTTCTCCAAGATCCTGAATGGACCATATCGGATTGACATTACCTTTTCACCTTCACCTTTAATTCTATGTTTTTTGATATGTAACCATACTTGATCACCAACTTCAAACAGATAATCAACCTAATTTTTGTCATGCCTTGCCTTATACTTGGCTTGGATCTTCTCCAATTGTTCCTATACTACTTTATTTACCTATTGAATTTTTTGAATGAACCTTTTAGCTTTACCTATATCATTTTGTCCATCTTCTTTTCTTGCTTCTCCAAACAAAAAATCCATAGGTGATTTAGGCAAGTACCCCAAACATACTACAAAAGGAGTTTTTTGAGTAGACGAATGCATGGAATGATTATAAGCATGTTGTATATAAGGAAACTATTCATCCCATAAATTAGGATGCATGTTACAGTATCCTCAAAGTAGATGTATCATTGTTCTATTTACCACCTCTGTATGTCCATATATCTGCGGATGAAAAGTTGTGCTCTACTTCAACTTAGTGTTCCTTAGCTCCAATAAATGAGACCAAAAATTTCCCAAAAAGTGAGAGTCTTGATCTGATATAATAGATGTAGGAAGTCCAAAATGAACCCATACATTAGCAAAGAACATCTGTGTTTTATGTGCAGCCGTGGCCTGTTTCTTGCATGGCATCAAAATACACATCTTGCTAAATCTATCCACAACAACATATAGATAATCATGACCTGTCCTGGACATTGACAATCCCCCTACAAAATCTATGGAGATACTTTCCCATGGCTATAATATGTCATATATAAAATAATATGCAGAACACAAATAATTAGATAGAAATGGAAGATAAACAACGATATAACCAGAACAACACCAAAATAATACCAGAATAATACCATAAAAAGCACTTTGATTACTGAGAGAAATGTTCACTTGCATATTCAAGGGGGCAACCTCCAGTAGAGTAGAGCTCTATTAAAATAATATCCAAGACAAAACTTCTCATACCCTCGACTCCTATTTATACTAAATATGTCTATCAAAAGAACAATCTAGAGGAAGATCCTTCTAGAAGCAAAAGCTTCTATTAGGTCTTATTACATTTGACTTATTCTTCCTTATTTCTAGGCCTTATTAATATTGACCTTTATTACATGGAAATATATTATTCTACCTACGTGAGGGGTTAGGTCCTTAACATGTCCTCCTCCTTAAAAACAACCTTGTCCTCAAGGCTTGAGATGAGGAAATTGTTGCAAAATGGTAGTTGGTTCCCAAGTGGCATCTGTTGGAGTTGTATCTTTCCACTGGAATAACACTTCCTTGATGGTTCATTGATGCGGATGATGCTCTCGTTGGTCCAAAACTGCTTGTGGCTATATCCAAATGGAGCCTTCTTCGTCCAACTCAGGAAGGTTGGTTTGAGTTTGGCACTTAGTTCCAATCACCTTCTTTAAGAAGGAAACATGAAAAACAAGATGGATCTTAGAATGAATGGGTAGAGATAACTAATAGGCCACTTGTCCCACACACTTGAGAACGGTATAAGGACGATAAAATTTGGGTGTCAGTTTCTGACAATGGTCAGCCTTGAGTGAATTTTGCTTGTAAGGTTGCAGTCGAAGAAACATCTGATCTCCTTATGCAAATTGACATTCCCAACGACCTTGATATGCTTGTTGCTTCATGCTATTCTGGGTCATGACTAAATTATCTTTGAGGGTACGAAGAATAGCCTCTCGAACTGTAAGAATTTGGTCAACTGTCTAGACCTTCAAGACACCTAGCAAGTATGAGAGAACTAAAGGGGGATTTTTTCCATATACCACTTCAAAAGAAGTCACGTGGGTATTTTCTTGGTAAGAAGTGTTGTACCACCATTCAACTAGTGGTAACCATTGAGTTCATTGATTTTTCCTTTCCAATGAAAAACAACTCAAATATGTTTCCAAACACTTGTTGACAACTTTAGTTTTAGCATCAGTATGGGGATGATAATTTGTGTTGAGATGCAATTGGGTGCCTTGTAGCTTGAACAATTCTTGCCAAAAATTGCTGGTGAAAGTTGGGTTGCGATTAGAAACAATAGAATGAGGCATGCCATGAAGCTTGAAGACCTGATCCATGAAAATTTGAGCCACAATGGAGGCTGTAAATGGGTGTTGAAGAGAATATAAATGAGCATACTTGGAAATATGATCAACTACCACCATGATGACTAATTTATCGCCCGATATAGGTAAGCCTACAATAAAATCCATAGAGATATCCTGCCAAATAGCAGGTGGAATCAAAATCGGTTGTAGTGTGCCAGGATATTTGATTGTTTCTCCTTTGTTGCATTGAAAAAAATCACATTCATCCACAAAATTGTGAATGCCATGTTTCATACCATCCCATAAAAAAGAACGTTTGACCCAGTCATAGGTTTTGGTAAACCCGGAGTGCCCAGCGGTGGGTGTAGCATGAAGCTCAGAAAGTACAATGGATTTAATTTTTGACTGTTTACTTAAATACAAATGACCTTTGTATTGAAGCTCATCATTGAGCCAAGAGTACCCTGGGGAGACTGGAGAATTGGCTTGCAATTGTTGTATCAGATGCGAACTTTTGGGATCGTGTAGCCATTCCTGGCGAACAACTTGGAGCCAATATGGTACAATGAAGGCGAGAGAAAAAAGGTACCCTTCATATTCATATTTTCTAGAAAGTTCATCAACAACCACATTGTCTTTCCCTTTCTTGTAATTGATCTCATAATGATAGCCAAAGATTTTAGTCACCCATTTTTGTTGCTCTGGGGAGGAAAGGTGTTGTTCTAGAAAATACTTGAGGCTTTTATGATGTGTCTTTATTTGGAAGCGTTGCCCCAATAGATAAGGGTGCCAAATATCCATGACATGCAGAATAACCAAAATTTCCTTTTCATAGATTGATTTTCCCAAATATCATTATGATATTTGTTTGTTGGTAAAGGCCAAACACCGACCCTCTTGCATAAGGACTGCACCAATTCCTTTCTTGGAAGCATCACATTTCAGGACAAAGGTCTTTGTGAAATCAGGAAGGGCCAGGACTGGAGTGGTGCACATGGTCATCTTCAAGGTTTGAAAATCCTGAGCAGTTGCTGGAGTCCAAGTGAAAGAATTCTTTTTAAGGAGAGAACTGAGAGGTGCCACAATATTTCCATAATTCTTAACAAACTTACGATAATAACCTGTTAAACCCATAAATCCACACAAGCTTTTAAGATTCTTTGGGTGAGGCTAATCTTGCATAACTTCAATATTTTTAGGATCCAACTTGACGTCGACCTTGCCAATGAGATGACCCAAGTACTCAACTTCTGAGGCGCCAAAATCACATTTAGATTGTTTGAGGAAAATTTGGTGATGAGAGAATAGATGAAGAACTCGATCCACATGAGAAAGATGGGTTGTCCAAGTTTTACTATATATGAGAATATCATCAAAGAAATCTAAGACAAAATGACAAAGAAAAGGATGGAAGACATGATTCATGAGGCTTTGGAAAGTGGAGGGAGCATTACAGAAGCCAAAGGGCATGACCAAAAGCTCATAGTGGCCCTCATGAGTTCTAAATGCAGTCTTAGGAATGTCTGCCTCGTTCATATGGATCTAGTGGTAGATAGATTGAAGATCAAGTTTAGTAAAGAAATGGGCACCACTTAATTCATCCAAGAGGTCATCAATGACAAGAATGATAATTTTTTCTTTAATGGTGAGAGGAGTGGGAGTGACTGGTTTAGTGTGAGGAATAAAGGAGGGTTTTTGGTTTTGAGAAGAGAAAACATGTTGTGATTCCTTAGCTCTTTTAGTAGAGTCCACCTGACTCTAAGGCCGAGCCATGAGGACATGGGAACAAATCTCATCCTTAAGGCCACTGATAAAAAAATCTCGGGAAAAAAGCATCATATATGCCCTCTGTACGAAAAGCCAATCGCTCAAAAGAGGCTATAAAGTCTTCCACTATTTCATATTGTTTCAACTTTGTCAAACAACCTAAATGGTTGGTGTCAGTGTCAAAGCGTTCATAAATCTTTGCCACAAAGTGTGTCCAAGCCACATACCCTTGGCAGGCATTTTTTCTCCATTGTCACCATTGCCAACGTTCTTGATCTAGATGGAGAACACCATACCAGATTTTGGCCAACTCATCGATAATGCCATACAAAGAGAAATACTATTCCATTTGAGTTACCCAACCAGTGGGATCCGAGCCATCAAATTTGGTCACATCCACACCTGGAAGGCATAGGTCACGTTGAAAGTGACGCGGCTGAAAATTATGGGAATGAGAGGAAGTTTCACCTTCGATTTGCAAAGGTGGGTCATATGAGGAAAGATTTACAAGGATATGCAGCTTGGAGCAGATCATCGTAGTGCAGGATTCAAGTTGGGTAGAAAGGTCTTGTTTGAGGTCCTCTATTTTGGCATTGATGGAGGAATGCATGTTTTTATTGACGGTGGAAATATTGGCACTGACCTGTCTCACTTTTTCTTGGGTTTCTGTGAAATTAGAGTGCAAGGCATTGAAGTAAGCTTCCAATTCTTGGCTACGAGTGTGGGCCATGATGAAGAGGGAACAAAAAAAGGGGCGAGTGGGACCACATATAAAATGGGTTATGGGTGAAGTGTATCACAACGATCAGGGCGATGAGTTGAATCCAATGGGGTGAAGCCCAAATAAGGGTGTTGGAAGGGGGTCTGGTCCACGTGATTTTTTTTTTTGCTGAAAAATGATAGGTATGACTGCGATAAGGGAAAAGAGAGAAATCCAATGGGATAGGTCTCAAATAATGGTGCCAACATGATCCAAACTTTTTTTTTACTCCTGCGGAGTTATACTCCAATCTGAAGAATATTGTAGTGATGAAATGGCCAAATGCTTAACAAGAAGAAATGTGTAGTAATTTCGCAACTCGAAAGCAGGAGACACATTTGCGTGACAATAGATCTTATCTGTTCTGTTTTTGTTTCCATCCCAAGGGTTAGGGTATTCAAGGGTTCTATAGACAAGGGTTTGCCATGTGTTATAGCTCTCTGATATACGTGCGGGGCCCAACAGTAGTACTCGGCCCAATATCTCAGGGAACCAACTAAGGAGGCTAGACTGTGCCATTAGACATACTACCTGACTACCCAGGTACTAGAGAGTATCTTCCCGAGTTGTGTTCTTGGTGGTACTATAACAGTTAGATGATTGATTGGTTTATCTATGGAGAGCTTCAAGAGATCTAGGCCGATCTGTATATAAGTGTTGTTTGATGCTCTACCACTTGAAGGGGTACCAACATGGGTTACAAGTGTGGCCAACATATGTGTGCTTAAGTACAACTTGTATTTCCTGCTTGTATGAATCCTCGACCGCGGGTTTATGCGCATAATGATAGATCTTTGTAGTTTAAAAATACATCTCTACCCTGAAAAAAATTGTAACCCATAATTGTTTGCCAAGGAAGGCGCTCTGATACCACTTGTAATATGCCAGATATAAAATAGTATGCAGAACATAAAAAATTATCTAGAAATGGAAGATAAACACCGATATAACCAGAACAACACCACAATAATACCAAAATAATACCAGAATAACACCAGAAAAAACACTTTGATTACTAAGAGCAATGTTTACTTGCCTCTTTGAGGGGGCAACCTCTAGCAGAGAAGAGCTCTATTACAATAATATCCAAGAAAAAAATTCTTATACCCTCGACTCCTATTTATACTAAATATGTCTTTCAAAAGAACAATCTAGAGGAACATCCTTCTAGCAGCGGAAGCTTCTATTAGGTCTTCTTACATTTAACTTATTCTTCCTTATTGCTATGCCTTATTAATATTGACCTTTATTACATGGAAATATATTATTCTACCTACGTGAGGGCTCAGGTCCCTAAAAATGGTTGAGACGGTACAAGAATTGGTGTATATAATCCCAACTTTTTGTTGCTAGGCTTACTGGTGGCACACATAACACACCCTTTGGTATACTTGGAAACTGTTTCATTCATTCGAGGCCAATAGCAATACCTTTGTAATTGTACTACTGTCTTACCAACCCCAAAATGACCAGATATGAGAGATGTATGAGCTTCTCTGATTACATTTACTCTTTCATCCTTGGGTATACATAGCTTCCCAAGATGATATAACAAATTTTCATGCACATAATAATCTAATTGTTGAATTCCATGAGTTAATGCATCGTATACATCTTTACAATCATTATCCTTAGCATATTGTTCTACATAACTTTCATGTGCTAAAGAATTATAAATTAGTATTACAAATGCATTAATCATTGGCCTTGATAAAATATCGGTAACCTTGTTATGAATACATTTCTTATACTTGATTACCGAATGAAACTATTGTAAGAAACCCATCCACTTGAAGTGTCATGACTGTTGTAGCTTGGTATGTGACTGCAAATATTGTAATGGCTGATGATCCGTGTGAATTATTGTCTCCTTTCCCATTAATTAATGCTTCCGTTTCTTTACACTGTGTACCAATGCATCCAATCCCTTATCATATTTTGGATAGTTAATCACAAATTGAGTGAAAGTCTCAGAATGATAACATATAGGTTTTGCTCATTGCATCAAAACTGCTCTCATGGCATATCCGCTTGCATGAATTTGAATCTCAAATGGCTATTGTAGATATAGTAGAGCCAAAACTGGTGTGATGGTTATCTTTTCCTTCAATGTCTCGAAGGCTTTCTGTTGCTTGCCTCCTCATTGAAAGACATGCTTAACACTTGTTAATGCATGTAGAGGTGTTGCTATGTATGAGAAATTAGCAATGAATTTTCTCTAGTACTGTACTACTCCTAAGAAGCTTCTGACTTCGGTGACAGCAATTGGCTTATGCCATTTTACAATGACTTCTACCTTTGTGGGATCTATCTTTAGCTAAACATTCCCTACAATGTATCCCAAATATACCAGGGAAGTTTTTCCAAATTCACATTTAGATAACTTGATATACAAATTCTCCTTCTTCAAGAGTTCTAAGACTGTCTTGACATGCTTTATATGATCTTCCCATCTTCGACTAAAGATCAATATGTCATCTAAATACTAACAAAATCATCTATGTAGGATCAGAAAACATCTTTCATTACCCTCATAGATGTCACAGGTGCGTTACATAACCCAAATGACATAACCAACCATTTGAACAAACCTTGCTTGGTTTTGAAAGCAGTTTTCCATATGTCACCTTCTACAATTTTGATTTGATGGTAACCACTTCTCAAATCCATATTATTTAAATACACAACATTTAATTGATCCAATAAGTCATCAATTCTGGGAAGAGGATAATAGTTGTTTATCGTAATATTGTTCAGTGCTCAGAAATCAATACACATCCTCCACGTGCCATTTTTTTTCGGAACTAATACAATAGGGGAAGCACACGGAGAGGAGCTTGGCCCAATAATTCCTTTATTGAGCAAATCCTGAACTTGCTTCTTAATTTCTGCATTCTCGATCATTGATGACCTATACATTCCAATGTTCGGAAGATGAGCATCCTGTTGTAAATATATTTCATGTTGAACCTCCCTTTTAGGAGGCAACCCTCTAGGTTCCTAAAACAACTCATCATAGTTAGATATGACATTGACCATATTTTGTTTATGATATGGATCACAACCTGATAAAGCATATGTTACATCTTATTCTTTTTGTTTCACTATCATGAGAACAAAATATTTACTTGCACTCACGAGTCTCTTCATTTTCCCTGTTCTCATTAAAGAAACATTAGTTTTGATACGATGAGCTCTGAAAATATATTCAACTCCATCCTTGAAAATATGATATTTATTCTCTTCTTTGTAGAATACAACCTTCTTGTCAAATAAATATGGACTATGCAAGAGAATGCCACAAATTTGAAGAGGTACAACATCTAACTCAACCTCGTCAAATAACTTAGTTGTAATTGCAAACCTGATCTTACATTGTTTCTTCACTTGCAACTTAGCATCTTCACACACCCAACCTAATGGATATGGCTTCTTATGAGGTTTCTCATTTAAACCCATATTCTTAACAATAGCTTCAGATATTAGGTTAAATTGAGATCCACTGTCAAATAAAGTATCTACCTTGGTGTGCTTGATTATAACACTGGCATGAAAAAACTCACTTCTCTTTTTTTGATCAATATCACTTTCCAATTTGGTGGATTGAATTGAAGAATTTGACATCCAATTTGAATAATGGCATATTATGATCAGACTTCTTAGATGACTTCTTTTGATGAGAAGAATGTTCACTCACTTCAAAAGAAGATGATGATGATGAGGATGGTGAAGGGGGATCTGAAGGTCCACCACCTTCACCTCCCCCTTCTCCTTTTACTGAAGATTCTCTACTTACAGGATTTTGAATTCTTTTTTATAACTCATCTATTGTTTCTTTCAATGATTTAAGAATAGATCTGATCTCTTCATGGCTCATGGGTTTATCTTATTCTTCTCCTTTTCTATAAGCCATCTTATGTCTTCAAAATCGTTTTCCAATCTCAGACTTATAACTTGCAGGTTTTCATTTCCCAAGTTTGAGTTTGGCTCTTGTAAGATTCACTTGCAAACACTTGTCAAACCTTCTATGATACCAAGTTGATCTGAAAAATCCTTAGATGTTGATTATTTTAAAATACACATAAACATCTACTTATCTTCGAAATAATATTGATCGCATGACTGATTGCAAAATTACATGTGAAATGCTTATCTAACCATATACACTTTAATGATAAATAACTTGTAAAATAAATGAGCTTGAAATGAAAAACAATAATAAAATCACATACAGAAGTTGGATAACGTAGTTCACCCAATTTTGGCTACCTCTCTAGGTCTGCTTCCAATAGAGACCTTCTTTATTAATGCTCAAATTATTGTGTTTTACAATGGCTTTTTTACATATTTCTCAAGTGCAGAAACAGAGTGCATTGTTCGATTCCTTGTGAAAAATCATGCAAAATGAGTATAAAGTTTTTGAAATTTCATTACAAGACCTCTCAACATGCTTTACGGTGTATCTCAAAGTCTATTCACCCTTGGGAACGCACTTTGAGACAATCTCTGCATAATTTAATGTGTATAAACCTCGGTCCACGCACCATTAAACAGGGCGCGAACCTTAACTTACCTATGGATTCCACGATTGTCATTAAATATAACTTTGGCAGGTTCATAACCAAACCCACGCTTTAGGTGGATTGAATAAATCGTCAGTTTATATATGGAAAGTCGGGGGTTCGAGCCCCATCAACCACCATATATTCTCGTCATTTTATTTGGCATGGTTATATATTGTTATAACCATATCATATATGGTTGTACTCGTCAGCCATTTTGTTAGCCCTTTTGTGGATTATGTGTTGGTTATATGGTTAATACATAACTTAGGGGATGGGGGCTTAGCCCTCAATCCCTTCCCCCACCCAAATGAAACTTTAAACAACTTTAAATAATTTTTAAAACGTATGTGGTTAAGTTTCATAGGAGTGGTGCATTGGCAATGGAGGTTTGTTTAAGGATTTGGGAGGTCGCGAGTTTGACCCCTGTCAAATCCCAAATATTTTAATAAACCATGACCATAAAGGCCAATGGGAGGTTGCCATGTGGTGACCTCTCATTGGCTCGTCCTTGCCACGTGTCAACATGCGATTCATCCACTTGAATGTACGGTATGACCAGTCACTTGCCATCTGGATCTGTATGGTTGTACCGTCATGTACCATGTGTCACCCTTGCAGTGGTGACACATGTCACCCTTTTTACTTTTCCCTTTGACCTTTTTCCATATTTGACTGGAAATTTGACCGCTCATAACATTTGCATACGAACTCCATTTGAGGTGATTTTTGCATTGCTGAAAAGCTATCACCGAGCTCTACGCATTGATGACGTTTCTAAGAACATTTGAGACATTTCAATTTTGAGCATTTATGAACAATTATGGACCTCTGTGGACGTTATGGATCCTCCTGGACCACTATGAGCATTCCTGGATCCTCCTGGATCATAAGTAGTGGTAGTAAGTAGAGAGCATTGCAAAATCTACATAGAAGGTTCCCAAATTTACAATTTAGTGATAAATGGGCTCTTCATTGATTGTTTGAAACTATCAAGAGGAGAGGAAACCATATTAGGCGAAAAATGTTCGAATTAGTCTTCTACATACTCATTCATATTTCTCGTCCTTCACATTTTATATTTCATTATGTATCATCATTGAATTTTATAGGTGACTTCATTTTTTGTAGTTTTGAACAAGTTTAGTAGGAACAAGACAATGCTCACTAAGCAAGGAAAATATTATAAAAAAAACCATATGATGTTGATACATATGGATTTAAAAAAAAAAATTCAAATGATTTCAAAGATGCTAAGAAAATAAATGAAGAAAAGAAAGCATAACGAGGGACCTTGAGACACCATAGCAAAAAGCCACAAAAGTAATAAATATTATATGATTGAGGTTGTTGATTTTGATATGCTTGTAGTCAGTAATTTTGATATGTTTTTAACTTTTTATATTTCTTTGATGTAATCTTGTAGTACCATTGGTCTAGTTTTGTGGTCATTTGTCGAACCTTGCTAAGCTTAATTGATATTATACTTTCTTATGTATGGGTATGAATAGATACATAGAAATTAATTGTTACACATTCTTCAAGTCAAGTCAGGAGGTCCAAAATTAGAGGGCATTTTGTAAGTTTATCAGTATAATCTTCTTTATTATGCTAATATACTATCTAGCTTAATATATATGATTATTAAATATGGTTTTCTCTTATTGCATATCATTAAACAAATATAACAATGAGCTCACTTTGTAAGAACTAAAGTATGCCCTAAAGAAGAGTTACAAAAGAATGGTCGAAGATATGCAACCATGCCCAATGTAAATAATTGTTAATTATGTATTTATTTTTTAGCTTATGTATAGTTGTAATTATTCATTCATTACTTGGAATATATTATATTATTTCATAAAGATGACAACAATGGTGATTATGAAGAATCCAAGGGTATTGACAATTTTTTAACTTGTTTTTTATTACATCTTTAAATATTAACAATATTTTTTAATTTTATAAAATCATGTTCTTTTATTATGTTTTTACAAAGACATGATGAGAATGACTCAAAAGATGAAGAGGTCACTAACAATAGTTCATTCTATTTATAATGTCAAATTCTTTTCTTTTTCTTATATGCATACATATTGTTTCACGTAATGTCGTGTATAAAGTTGACTTTTCCTTGGTGTGACAGTGTACCACTTATTAACATGCATACAAAGTTACATTGTTATTTTACGATTTAATATAAAATTTCATCATTGTGTTTATATATACATGGATTTTTGCTTCCATGATGTAAAAATGATTGAATACTAGTGCAATAAAATTCCATAGTTGCATTTATGGATACATGGGTTTTGGCTCTAGTGTTGGTGTGAAATTTACTGAATGTTAGTGGGTTATTGCATTTATATATACATGGTTTTTGCTCTCTTGATATGTTGTGAAATAGACTTGTACTATTCATCACTATTTAAATGTTATACAAGTAATAACTACAAAAAATAAAATTATAATAATTAAATAATTAAATTAATAAAAATATTAAATAATTAAATTAATAAAAATATTAAATATTTAAATTAATAAAAATAATTAAATAATTAATAATAATTAAATTGATAATAATAATAATTCATTAAATAAAATTAATTAAATAATCGATAAAATTAAATTTATTAAAATAATAAAATATTTAATAATACAATTTTGTGAGGTTCCACAACCCATGCCTCCCAACATCATATTTGAAGCAGTTGTTAAGATCCCTTATGATACATACATGTTAAAATGATGTAATTGTGACACTAAAATGGCATCATTGTGATATTAATACGACACAATTATTTCAATAAAAAAACACCAAATAGATGAGTATGTCACAAAAATGATGCCAAAGTGATAAATAAGTGAAGTAGTATGATGTTTGGAAGACACAAAATCGATGCAAAAGTTTCATATTTCAATGCAAACATGATATTAAAATATAAAAAATGTTGCTTGAATGACACTAACATGATGCATAATGACCAAAATCGACGTAAAAAAATGTTTTTAACCAAAAAGAAGATGCAAAGGCAACACAAAAACTTGTTTTCCCAAACATTTTTGATGCACAAGAGATGCAAAACAAATGCATGGTAGGAGAATGCTTCAAGAATGACAATGCACAAAATCTGATGCAAAACATGATGCAACCCTTTGCATTGATTTTTGGGTCGTGTAAACTTGATTTTGTTCGCTATGAAATTGGACTATGCCTCAACATCAAATGCAATGCAACAAATCTATATTTTGGTATTGGTGTGGTCATACCATTGGTTTTTTAACAAATTCTTGATAGTTGACTAAACTCTACACAATGAGTACCAATGTTGATGCTTCTCCAAGAGCCTTTCTAGCCATTCATGCAAATTCACTAGAAATTCAACTCAAAAGATCTCATGCTAGCACTCAAACAAATATCTATCTTTAAATCATGTAACATCCTCCCCTATATAGCACTTCCTTGACAAGTAGATTCATGAATCCATCCTTCAAGCCAGTCTTGAATCTTGACATTCTCTGATCTCCACCACATCTTTATTACACTTCATTGATTCAGGTTCTAGTAATAATAATATGGTGTTGGCTCTATGATAGACTCAAGGTTTGTAGAGGGTGTCCAACACAAGATGGATTTAGTCTAATGCATTGGCAGGTATTCAATCGAGGAAGGAGATCTCACCCAAGGCATGTATGATACTTGTCGCGTGATTAAGGTTCAAAGTATTAAATATTTAGTGGGGGTCACATTTATTTACTTATCCATTAATTGAATTTAGTTAAGCTAATAATATTGACAACATTCCTATCAATTGAAAGAATATAAAAATCATATAATATCATGAACATAAACACATAAGCAAAACAATTCTCCATTGTATTAATGGAGTGATTAATACAAAATAAGTCTAACACATAACTCAAGATAAAGCTCATGGTTCCTCACACTTGACAACAATGACAACTTTACAACTAGAAACACTTTCACACAATCATTATAATTATTATATATATAATCAAATGGAGTGATTACAAAGGATTCTAGAATAGTCTAGGGTATCTTCTAGTTGTAACCCACTCATAAAAAAGAGTACAAACATGTATGCATCTTTGGAGACATGCATAGATGATCATGGGACTAGGTGTAGAAGATGTAAAAGATGACTCCTCAGCCTATGATACTCATGCTTATGTGAAACCATGTACTTGGGCTCATGTGGTTTCTTGGATTCTAGAGATTTGTCTTCTGCTAAACTCTACTCTATGCCAACACTTAGTCAAAATTGGGCCACAACAATCCTAGTGCAATCTTACCCTGGTGTTGAGATATGGTTCCTATTGGTTTTCAACATGTAGAATACCTTTAGAGACAAACCCTTTTTCCTAGGAATATGCTTTCATTATTGACAATCCATATTAACCACAACGCCTTTATGACCAAAGCTTGATTTTATTATGTGTTGTGGCCAATCTAGCTATGAAATGTTGTTGATAAAGTCTCTCCTTCCCATGTTCTTGACTAAGTCTGTAAATGAAGTATGATTTCCCAAAACGCCCTTATGAAATGCAATGTAGGAAGAAGTGTTGTATTGTTTCCTCATGTTACTTGGATGGTAGACATTTGTTGGGGTCATTCCATCCTTTTCCTTTTAGAGTATCATAGGTGAGGATTGCTCTTCTTAGTGATATCCAAGCAAATAGTCGTATTTTGAGGAGGATCAAAACTTTCCAAATCTTGGCTCTCCACCAAAGGTAGCTATTGGGATGTGGTGTAATGTGCTTTATTGCATATCCAAGTTTGGCACAATATGACCCCATAATTTACTTTTCCTTCCATATTAATCTTTCATCTTCTTCTCTCAATATGATTCTTGCCTAGATGAATTGGATAATGACTTCTTTCTTGTGCACACATTCAATGCCCAGTATTCTGATATCATTGGAGGTGATCCAATGTTGATTTCTCATTGGTGGATGGATTGCAACTTGATTCAAAGTTACCGGTTGCAAGTTTGCAATGACATCCTTCAATTGATACATGGCATTTGGTATTGCGGGTCCTAACATGCCCACATATCTACTCCTAGTTATAAATTTTTTCCATCTCTTACCTACTAGCACAAATGGGGATGTGCGTTACACTAATAATAATCTTCTAGAAATATGATCCTCCTTGGTGTGATTTGTTGGGATTTTGAATCCATTTCTTAAATACAAAAAACAATGTTATTACAAAGAATATGCTTATAATAACATGTAATGGAATGTTCTAGGAGGAATGTGTTCAAATTTGATATTCATATACAATTTTTAATAGTGCATGTGCATGTCAATGATCATGTTGTGGATGTATAACTTAAATTTTAGGTTTGGCATGCTTTGTGAAATGTTGAACAACCAAAAAACATGCAAATGGAGAGAGCGTGACAACAAGATACAAACACACACTATTGATTACATTAAAATGTTGGAATAAATTAGAATGTGCATTGATTTTGTTTTACATAGAGTAGATTTCTTGATTATATGTTTGTGTCTATCATGTATGTGCTACCAACACAACTGCATTTTATCATAAACTATCTCCATTGAATCACCATCTTGATTCAAATGGTTTCATATTTCTATTCTATATGCAATCTTTCTTTTTTCAATATTTTATTTACATGATCACTACTAAATATGGTATTTAAGCAATGTTAAGAAATCTATGCTAATGTGATAATAATGGATGAAGGATTTTAACAATAACAACTATATTGTAAGAAATCTTCTCTTTTTCCTCATGAAATATACTAATAATTTTTTTTACCCTATTTATGATGGTTTTCCCCCTTCCTCTTAGGAGGCTAGCCAAATTTTGAAAGTTATCCATATACCAGATGATGGGGAGTATACAATTGTTAGAAAGAACAGAACAAAGTTGTGCTCTTCTTCAACTTAGTGTCCATTATCTCCCATAAATGAGCACATGGAAAAGTTGTGCTCTGTTTACCACCTCTATATGTCCATTTGTATGTTGATGAAAAGTTGTGCTCTTCTTCAACTTAGTGTCCATTATATCCCATAAATGAGACCAAAAATTTCCAAAAAATTAAGAGTCTCAATTTGATATAATAGATGTACGAAGTCCAAAATGAAACCATACATTAGCAAATAACATCTATGTTGTCTGTTCAATTGTGGCCTATTTCTTGCATGGAATCAAAATACACATCTTGCTGAATCTATCCACAACAACATATAGATAATCATGACCTATCTTGGACATCGACAATCCACCTACAAAATCCATGGAGATACTTTCCCATGGCTAAGAAGGTACATGAATTGGTGTATATAATCCCAACTTTGTGTTGCTAGGATTACTGGTGGCACACATAACACACCCTTTGGTATACTTGGAAATTGTTTCATTCATTCAAGGCCAATAACAATACCTTTGTAATTGTGCTACTGTCTTACCAACCCCAAAATGACCAAAGATGAGCAATGTATGAGTTTCTCTGATTAGATTCACTCTTTCTTCCTTGGGTATACATAGCTTCCCAAGATGATATAACAAATTTTCATGCACATAATAATCTAACTATTGATTTCCATGAGTTAATCCATCATATACCTCTTTACAATCATTATCCTTAGCATATTTTTCTACATAACTTCCATGCGCTAAATGATTATACCTCAGTATTACAGATGCATTAATCACTGGCCTTGACAACATATCTACAACCTTGTTATGGATAGATTTCTTATACTTGATTACCAAATGAAAATACTGTAACAAACCCATCCACCTAAAGTGTCATGACTGTTGTAGCTTGGTCTTTGACTGAAAATACTGTAATGGTTGATGATATGTGTGAATTATTGTCTCCTTTCCCATTAAGTAATGCTTCCATTTCTTTACATGTTGTACCAATGCATACAATTCCTTATCATATGTTGGTTAGTTAATCACAACTTGAGTGAAATTCTCAGAATGATAACATATAGGTTTTCCTCGTTGCATCAATACTGCTCCCATGGCATATCCTCTTGCATCAATTTGAATCTCAAATGGCTTTTGTAGATATAACAGAGACAAAACTGGTGTGGTGCTAATCTTTTCCTTCAATGTCTCGAAGGCTTTCTGCTACTTTCCTCCCCATTGAAAAACATGTTTACCACTTGTTAATGTATGTAGAGGTGTTGCTATGTATGAGAAATTAACAATGAATTTTCTCCAGTATTGTATTAATCCTAAGAAGCTCTTGACTTCAGTGGAAGTTGTTGGCTTGGGCCATTTTACAATGACTTCTACCTTTGCGGGATCTATCTTTAGCTGACCATTCCCTACAATGTATCCTAAATATACCAAGGAAGTTTTTCCAAATTTGCATTTAGATAACTTGATATACAACCTCTCCTTTTTCAAGAGTTATAAGACTGTCTTGACATGATTTATATGATCATTCCATCTTCGACTAAAGATCAATATGTCGTCTAAATAGACAATAATAAAATCAGCTATGTAGGTTCTGAACACATCATTCATTACCTTCATAAATGTTGCAGGTGTGTTACATAACCCAAATGTCATAACCAACCATTCGAACAAGCCGTGCTTGGTCTTGAAAGCAGTTTTCCATATGTCACCTTCTGCAATTAAAATTTGATGGTAACCACTTCTCGAATCCAACTTAGTGAAATACAAAACATTCTTTAATTGATCCAATAAGTCATCAATTATGGGAAAAGAATAACGATTCTTTACCGTAATCTTGTTCAATGCTCGGAAATAAATACACATCCTCCATGTGCCATTTTTTTTGAAACTAACACAACATGGGAACCACAGGGAGAGGAGCTTGGCCTAATAATTCCTTTATCAAGAAACTACTGAACTTGCATCTTAATTTTTTCATTCTCGATCATTGATGACCCGTACATTCCAATGTTCAGAAGAGGAGCATCCTGATGTAAATATATTTCATGTTCGACCTCCCTTTTAGGAGACAACCCTGTAGGTTCCTGAAACAACTTATAATAATTAGATATGATGTTGACCATCTTATCTTTATGATTTGGATCACAACTTGATAAATCATACGTTACATCTTATTCTTTCTATTTCACTATCATGAGAACAAAATATTTACTTGCACTGACGAGTCTCTTCATTTTCCCTGTGCTCACTAAAGAAACATTAGTTTTGATACGATGAGCTTTGACAATATATCCAACCCCATTATTGAAAAGATGATATTTATTCTCTTCTCGATAGAATACGACCTTCCTGTCAAATAAATATGGACAACCCAAGACAATGCCACATATGTCAAGAGGTACAACATCAAACTCAACCTCGTCAAATAACTTAGTTGTAATTGCAAACATGATCTTACATTGTTTCGTCACTTGCAACTTAGAATCTTCACACACCCAACCCAATGGATATGGCTTCTTATGAGGTGTCATATTCAAACCCAAATTCTTAACAATAGCTTCATATATTAGGTTAACTTGAGATCCACTATCAAATAAAGTATCTACATTGGTGTGCTTGATTATAACTCTAACATGAAAAAGCCCACTTCTCTTCTTTTGATCAATATCACTTTCCAATTTGGCGGATTGAACTGAAGAATTTGAATTTATAGCTTATATGCATTTGCTTCCTATGGCCATGATCTTAGATTCATCTCCAGAATCTGACCCTAGATCTTGATGAGATGATGCAACAATCTTCTGCTTCCCTTTTTCCTTGAATTTCTTTGGTCGTAATTCTGGATGCAACTTCCAACACTGTGATTCCTCATGTCCCTTTTTCTTACAATGGGAACATGTAAGTCTTCCCTCAGCTTGCTTCATTGTGGCTGATTTATTACTCTTCCATTTACCTTTCGATTTCTTCTCTAACTTGAATGGCTTCTTATCTTTGCTCACATGCTTACCCTTACTATCCCCTATATGTGTAGCTTGTACTGACACCTTATCAATGTTAGTAGGGATAAACATTGGAATGTGACAAAGATGTGAGTGCATGCCACCAATATACTTCAGAAGAGTTTCATGAGTATAAAACAAAATTCATAATGATAACGCCTTATTTTTGAACTCTTGTGTATATTCCTGAATATTCAGGCCTTTACTCTATCTTAGACATTGTCATTCAATCATTGTCGTTTGCATATGCACCAATGGATAGAAATGTTTCCTTATGGCCTTAGCAAACTTATCCTAGGAAGATATTACTTTACCCTTTTGGACAAGATCAACTTGCATCTTACTCTTCCACCATATTAAGGCAATGCCACTTAGTCGAAGAGAAACTAACTGTATCTTTTCAGCCTCGTCCATAATAGTTTGAACCCTGCAATATACCTCTATCTTCTTGATCCAATTTTTCAATTTCTTGGCATTCAATTTTCCATCATAGGTCGAAAATTCGAACTTGACATCCAATTTTAATAATGAAAAATTATGATCAGAATTCTTAGAGGACTTCTTTCGATGAGAATAATTTTCACTCGTTTCAGAAGGTGATGATGATGATGAGGATGATGAAGGGGGCTCTGAAGGTCCACCACCTTCACCTCCTCCTTCTCTTTTACCGAAGATTCTCCACTTACATGATTTTGAATTCTTTGTTCTAACTCATCTATTGTTTCTTTCAATGATTGAAGCATAGCTCTGATCTCTTCATGGTTCATGGGTTGATCTTCTTCTTCTCCTTTTTCAGAAGCCATCTTATGTCTTCAAAATCTTTTTCTAATCTCGGAATTATAACTTGCAAGTTTTCCTTTACCAAGCTTGATTTTGGCTCTTATAAGAATTCACTTGCAAACACTTTTCAAACCTGCTCTGATACCAACTTGATCCAAAAAATCCTTAGATATTGATTATTTTAAAATACACATAAACATCTACTTGATTTTTGAAATAATAATGATCACATCAATGATTGCAAAATTACATGTAAAATACTTATCTAACCATATGCACTTTAATGATAAATAACTTGCAAAATAAATGATCTTGAAATGAACAACAATAACGAAATCACATACACAAGTTGGATAACGGAGTTCACCCAATTTTAGCTACCTCTTTGTGTCCGCTTCCAATGGAGACCTTCTTTATTAATGCTCAAATTATTGCGTTTTACAATGGAATTTTTACATATTGCTCAAATGCAGAAACATAGTGCACCATTGGATTCCTTGTGAAAAATCATGCAAAATGAGTATAAATTTTTTGAAATTTCGTTACGAGACCTCTCAACATGCTTTACGGTGTATCTCAAAGTCTATGCACCCTTGGGAATGCACTCCGAGACAATATCTGCATAATTTAATGTGTATAAACCTCGATACATGTGCCATTAAATAGGGCGTATACCCTTAACTTACCTCTGGATTCCATGATTGTCATTAAATATAACTTTGGCGGGTTCATAACCAAACTTGTGCTTTAGGCGGATTTGTTAAATTGTCGATTTATATATGGGAAGTCGGGGGTTCGAGCCCCATCGACCGCCATATATTCTCGTCATTTTATTTGGCATGGTTATATATTGTTATAACCATATAATATATGGTTATACCTGTTAGTCGTTATGTGGATTAGGTGTTGGTTACATGGTTAATAAACAAGCCAGGGGCAAAGGGCTTAGCCCTTGACCCCTTTATCCCCCCAAAAGAAACTTTAAAGAATTTTAAATAATTTTTAAAATGCATATGGTTAAGTTTCATAGGCATGGTGCATTGGCAATGGAGGTTTGCTTAAGGCTTTGGGAGGTCGCGATATCGATCCCCGTCGACTCCCAAATATTTTAATAAACCATGACCATAAAGGCCAATGGGAGGTCGCCACGTGGTGACCTCTCATTGGCTCTTCCTTGCCACGTGTCAACATGTGATTCATCCACTTGAATGTATGGTCTGAATAGTCACTTTCCAACTGGATCTGTACAGTTGTATCGTTGTGTGCCACATGTCACCCTTGAAGTGGTGACAAGTTTCACCCTTTTTACTTTTCCCTTTGACCTTTTGCCAGGTTTGACTGGAACTTTGACCACTCATAACTTTTGCATATGAATTATGTTTGAGCCGATTTTTGTGCCTTTGGAAAGCTATCGTTGATCTCTACGCATTGATGGTGTTTCTAAGAGCATTTGGGACATTTGAATTTTGAGCATTTATGAACCATTCTGGACCTTTGTGGATGTTATGGATCCTCTTGGATCTCTATGAGCATTCCTAGGTCCTCTTGGATCATAAGTAGTGGTAGTAAGTAGAGAGAATTGCAACATCTACATAGAAGGTTCCCAAATTTAAAATTTAGTGATAAATGGGCCCGTCATTGATTGTTTGAAACTATAAATAGGGGGGGATACCATGTTAGGTGAAAAATGTTCGAATTAGTCTTCTACATACTCATTCATATTTCTCGTCCTTCACATTTTATATTTCATTATGTATCATCATTGAATTTTATAGGTGACTTCATTTTTTGTAGTTTTGAACAAGTTTAGTAGGAACAACACAATG
>ML804855.1:104227-116521 GCA_009831015.1 Picea engelmannii | reverse complement strand
GATTTCGGACCCCCCTGGATTATCTGCTTTTAACTGAGGGGGGGGGGGGTCCGGAATGGTTTTCCCCCCCTTTGGCGGGTCCCATGTTATACGTGGCATCAATCTATTTGCCTCGAAGTCCCGTCACCATATGCTATCTGACAGACCTTCGTCACCTTTGGACGTCAGCTTCCACCTTTTCCAAACTGGTCATGTCCCATAACTACTGTCAGTCCTTCCCCCTTCTTCACTCATGGCAAGCCCCTTATTATGACTTTTACCTCCAATCCCTAGCCACCACGTCACCCATCCATATCTTTCAACCACCATCACCTGCCATATCACCCTCAAATGACCCGTTGTCCATTTATTACTGGATAACATATCCTTTATCTCTCTGACCTGTCTCCCGTGCCCAACTGACCCCAGTTTAAATAAAACCACTGTTATTTACCTTACATTTGCTATTCACCCATCGCACTAGAGAAATTCACCGCTTACTCCTCCATTACATTCCGTCACTCTCATCCGTAGTCATTCGCCCCCACTAACGTTGTGTTTATTGCAGGTACTGTCGTAGGAATGGTGCCAAAGTCCAAACCAGCTGAAGGAGAGGAGAATCTGTTTCTCCCGCCTCCTGTCGACCTAGACAGGATCCCACCAGTTGACAAAGAACAGTTAATTGCAGATACCAAATGCGATTTTGATTTCTCAGACCTCCAGTCATGGCTCAGGGAAGTGTTCATGGACCAGAGTGATGAAATTGGAATCTGGGAGTCCAATTTACCCCTTTACCTCTTCCCTCAGATCCACCATTTTCCCGAGTTTGCTCTCAAGTGTCAAGCTCATTATATCCCCAAGAAAAGAGCCTTTGTCTCCTCATCCATAGAGATCATGTTCATCATCACGCCCGAATCCATAGACCAGATGATGCAAATTCCCTGAGCCGACTCTGTGTCTCCTTTCAACCTGGAAATTATTACTCAATTATACCAGAAAATGACATTTCCCCAAAGAGCTCAAATATTCGAGCTTTTCCTTCCCACATCCACTCAATTTCCTTACACAAACCCTCCTTACCCGTCCTCCATGCTCTCAACTAAGGGAAACTAGGTCATCTCCTCCCTTTGTGCTTTGTTAGGATACTATTCCGACCAATGGGTAGATGAGCCCATTCTGGGTTTTCTATCCATTTTCTCCACTGATGAAAAGCCCACCACCTAGTTTGATTTCAACACATTCTTGGCAGGCAATATTCACAAACAGTTCATGAATTTTGGCACGGAAGGCATGTTCAAATATTCATCAATACTAGCCTACTTGTTCATCTTTTTCTAGGCGGATAAATTTAGTTTTTCCATGCAGAAGATGGATGAAGATGGAAAACCTCAGGCAGTCACAGCATGGACGTCCTTGCTCAAGAAAAACTCCACGGAGTACAGTTTCAAGGCATTCATCGATCAGTTCTACCACCCTATGGTAAATATGCTGAGTGGAAGGCCCGAGCCTCGAATAAATGACGAAGTCCAGAGAATCCTGCATCTCTCGGTCAACACAAAGACCAGGGATTGGTACTTGTATCAAAATCATATTGAGATCAGAGTATACGGGTGCGAATTGGCACCGTATAAGTTGCCCAAGTATTTGCCTGTCAGAATCTTTTCTCTAGAATATATAAGGCAGATTATAAATTCAGATGATATTCATTTTGTATCATTGAATAAAAAACAGCAGCTTAGAATCAAGGGGCAGATTGGCTCCTTCATCTGCAACAGTCATGGCGCCGGGGAAGAGGCAGACAGGATGTTGAGAGAAATGAAGTTCTTCATGAGCTTCCCATGGCACTATGATCCTTATGGGATCATCTCAGAGATGAGGGTGAAAAACAATAACATCCTGTATATTCATATGTCTAAGCTCGCAATTGAGAAATTCGCCAATCAGATAGTGTGGGAGCCCAACACATTGGTCGAAGTGGAATAGTAGGTTCCCCCAACCAATGTGCCACCAACGAACCCACCATAGGTCCCAAAAGAGAAGAGGTCAAGGTAGGATTTATCTCCACCTGTCACGAAGGTATCGTTTGAAGAGTTCCAGTTGCACACTAAGAGGCCCAAGACAATTTCAGTTCCTGGCCCGACTGGGGAAAAAGAAGCCCCGCCTACCATAGTAATCAAGTCTGTTGTTCCACCCTTCGGGTTAAGTCTCCATAAGGACATCACCCCAGCAGTGTCGAAGAAATCCTCAGACTCCCCATTGAACACTCAGCCAGGCAAGACTGGACCCAAGCTAAGCATTTTCGAGAAGTACGAGCTGATCAAGAAAAAGAACCAAACCCTTACCAGTAGTACTTGCACTCAGTTCTGGAAGCAGACGTCGACAGCGCAGCATAGGTTGCTATCTACATTTGACACAGAGAAAGGCAGAATGCACATGGCCTTCCTCCAGGCATAGGTGCCTGATCCCAAGGTGATCACCGACTACAAGAGGGCCACCTTCGAATTTCAGACGAAGGATGTGCACCCAGCTGATCAGATGGATCTGCACAAGAAGACTGGAGAAATGGTTTTCTACACATTGGCGCACGCTTCCGCTTCAGCGTATAAATTGCAGGTGTCCCTAAACAATGTTCAAACACAGCTCAAAATGGAGAAGATTTCATACTTCGCAAAGGACAATAGGATTAAAACTTTGGAGGAGTTGGTCCTCAAGATCGGTTATGATCCTTCGAACGTCAAAGTGGCAAAGGAAATGATAAAGAAGAAGAATGTTGATACAACATCCTTGAGGAAACAACTGAAGCTCCCTCCCAAAGAAGACTCGCAGGCGAAGGAGATAGTGGAGAAAGAAGGAGAGAAGGATGAGATGCTAAAGCTGCTCATGGAGCAAAACGCACAGCTTAGAGAAATGGAAGCTGAGATGGAGAAACTGTTAAAAGAGAAAGAGCAATTGAAGCCAATGGAAGTCATTCCATTGAGTGCTATCCCAATTGCAGGAGTGAGCACAACAGTAGTTACAGCTGTCCCGTCCACGACTACATCGACATCTCAGGAGAAGGCAGTCGATCTGGCTGAGTCCATGGAAAGGATGAACCTGTAGGAGACAGAGATCAGCAGGCTAAAAAAGGAGATTGAGAACCTGCAGAAACTCAAATCTTCTTTCCAGACCAGCCAATCCAAGGAAAAGCAGGTGACAGGGCAGCTCAAGAAGGAGTTACAGTAGCTCCAGAAACAAACAGTGGCAGGAAAGACATTGGCCGAGGTTAAAGAGAGCGTATGGACAGACATCACTAAGTCCATGAATGAGATATGGCCCATGATCCAGATCATGTTTGAGCAGAATGAGTTGGTCCAAAGGAGAAAACAAGCCATCGAGAAGATCATAATAGAATTGGGAGACAGACCAACAGAGGCAAACGAGATCATCAAGTTCCTCAATTCTAAGACCAGGGAGGAGCTGGAAGAGATGAAGATTGAAGATAGAACAGAGACCATCCTTGAGGTCAAAAGAGTTTTGACCAAGAGAGGACTGATGCTTCAGCTGGAAGAAAAGGTCCAGGCCATGGACCACGGGGTAAAAAGGTTCTTCAGTAAGATTGAGGCTCTCCAGAAGAAAGGCCTACCTGGTCTGAAGGTTATTAATGATAAACTGATGACACTCCCAGATGACAAGAAGAGATTGGCTGAGGTGTCTAAGGACAGCTCAAAGTTTGCAGGGATTCAAGGGAGCATCACCGGCAAGGAATTCTTGGATGCCCTTCAGTGGGACATCATCATCCAACACGAGATTCAATACATCTTCCTTACCAAGCCCACATTCGCCAAGTACATAGAGATGGACGAAGTGTATCGAAGACTGCTCAAAGTCAACGTGCCTAGTCATCTCAGATGGGAGGAACTCTGCGATCTGATCGATTAGCAGATGAGTTGTCCAGGTCCTATCAGTTGTCCAGTCAGATGAGGTCGTGCAAAGGCTTCATCAACGGTCTACCCAGAAATTAGCATTCAATTACACCAAGTCGTCAAGCAGTTCCTAGATTTAGGAAATTTGTTAAATTAGTTAGGCTAAAAATAGATTTAGCATGTCCTGGTCATTTATGACAGAAACGTTTGTAATTAGAGTTATAAATACTTCACCTTTCGAAGTATTTGGGGGTTGTTGATCTTCACACCCTGACGCTATCAGACTGTAACATTTTTGAAGAGATCGTCCATTAATAAAAATGAGGCACTTTTACAGGATTCTTGCGTGTATTCGCTGGTGAAGTTTTTCTTTCTTAGTTGAATGTCATTCTAGCTTTGTCATCATTTTGTTTTCTGAATATAATCTTTAAGAGTAACGAATGTTGCAGGATTTATCTCGTATACCCTGCTTCTGACTCGAAATATTTTAGTGTTTTTCTTCTGGTGTTTTCGATAAAGGAATTCTTAACTGCTTCTTTGTTGAAAGTATATTTCTCATCTTTTCTGCTAAATCATCATTTAAGCTACTAAAAGATCCAGTGATTATATTATCTCACACTGTGAAAGTTTTCCCTTTGCGTTTCTGGTTCAGGTTTCATATTTTATTAAAACACAGACCCCATAGCCCAACGGATGTGCTGACTATCTCAACCAATTCCAAAACAATTTAACAACAAAACCTACATATTTCTTTACCTAGCCTAATATCTAAAAATTGGAAACATAGCTAAATCATATAGAGAGATCCCTCTTTGAAGTTGGAAGGGCTAGATCCCAGCTTCAAAAGTGGTTGGATAAAGTTACCTTTGTAGATTTCTTCTATTTTCAACCTCTAGGAAATTTACCAAGTGGTAACATAGTGGCGACCATACTGGGGAAAGAACTAAAAATTGATAATTTCACGTTTTCTTTTCCCTAAAAAGAAAGTTTGTTCCTGGAATATTGCAAATTTGAGAAGAAAGTAATGTTTAGAGGTTGATTAGACTTTGTACATATTATTTTCGGACTCATAAAACTAAAAAGTATATATATAAAAAACCAAAAAGAATTTTGGCTCCCAAGAAAGTTTATACTCGATCTCATCCAGACCCAGAACCTGTGATAGTGACAGATAACCCCGAACAGTTGCTCAGGAAAAGGACCTTAGCTGAAGGCTTAGTGAGTCATATTCCCCTTCATAAGTCCCTTTCCTTTTCAGAGAAATCTATTATCTTTCAAAACCCTGACCTTGACACCTTTCCACAACAAAGCCTTATTACAACACGGTCCAATAGTTTTGTGACTAGACTCATCTTCGACCTAACTGTTTTGCAACCTCAAACCCCCGAAGTTCTGTCTCCCACGACTAAAATTCAAATCACTCCCTCAGCGCTATCTATTCCCTCCTCGTCCTCGTCTTCAGTTGCTACCTCACCGATCATCCAGGTTGTCATCCCACCTCCTCCACCCATCATGGCAGCTCGGTATGCTCCCTTGGTGTTGGCTGCGCCTCTACATGCTATGCCCCAAGACTATCAAACAAGACTTCCACAGTTCGATGCAACAAGACCTTTGAGCGCACAACAACACGTAGATAAAATGAATGACTATTATGATCTGCATGAAGTAGATGAAGTTGACGTTCAAATGAGATTGTTTGCCCAAAGTTTGACAGGTGACGTTAAAAAATGGTACAAAGGGTTGTGTGCCACCTCAGTCCTTGACCTTACTTCAATCCAAAGGAGTTTTCTAGACAGATGGGAGGTAAAGAAAAACCCTCTGCAAATTTTTTCGAAATATGAAAATATTAGAAGAAATCAAGGTGAGATAGTGCAAGATTATTGCACTCGTTTCAATAACCTGTACAATGCAATCCCAACTGAAATCAAACTGACACAAGGTTTGGCGTTGATTAAATTCCCTGATGGTTTTGACGCTGACATGTCATACCAACTAAGGGAAAGAAATTCTACCACCCTGGAAGACAGGCAAAAAAGTGTTATAAGTGTGGAGGCCAACTTGTTGGAAAAAAGGGCACGTTAGAGGTTAGAGAGGAGAGTCACAATTAAAGAAGAACCTTCCACATTGACCTCAGATTCCAAATTGGATTCTTTGGCCAGAGCAATGGAAAGAATGATGGAAAGACTTACTGTGTCAGACAGAAATCCTCCAAGAGAAAATCCACCAGCTCCTCAGGTTCGGAACCCTAACTTTAGGAGAAACCCTCCCCAAATCAGATAAAGAGATCCTAGGGATCAAAGAGAGCAGAGGGGTCCAGATCAGCAGATCAGACCTCCCCTGCAAGAAAATTATGTTGATGAAGGGGAGGAAGTAATCAAAGAACTGGAGGATACTCACATAAATCTCATGGGCATTCACGACAACGAAGCTATTTTCCTTACCCAAGAAGAGCAAGAACTTTTTCTTCTCAACCAAACAAAAGTAAGTGAAGAAGCTGAAGATGCAGAACAACAGGCATTCGAAAATGCCATTTTGGAGGTACACCGACAGTATAATCTGCGGAGTAAAAAGACAGAAGGGAGTTCCCCAAAAAAGGCGATTGAAACGAAGAAGACAATCGAAACCAAGAAGGCCTCTGAGCCAGTTGCCGAGAAGATTCCTGAGAAGGGCACTACTGAAGCTCCCGAGAAGAAAAACCTTACTATTCTGAAAAGGCCGTCACATCCCGAGGTTTCACCTATTAATCCACCAAGTACTTCTGGACAGAAGAATATGGTGGACAAACTAGAATTGATAAGCCAAGGTGGAGCTCCTACACCTTTAAGCCTGGAGGGGGAATTGGCCAAAGTAAAAATTCCCATCCCACTTACCGAGTTGATGAACAAAGAAGTTTATCATTCACAGGTGATTAAGGCACTGACCATTGAACCTAACATAGGCACGAAGGCCTTAACCATAGGATCAATGAATCATTCAGATACCGTGAACCTTACAGATGAACAACCCGAACTTCTGTTCGGACCTGAAGTAGATGGTCGAGATGATACTGGCGAGGTCGCTCCTTTTTACATCATTCTAAACATACATGACTTGATATTGCATAACGCTATGCTGGATTCGGGTGCGTCCCACAATCTGATGCCCAAAGCAGTAATGGAGAAACTGGGACTGTAGGTCACCAAACCTTATAAGGATTTACACTCATTCGACTCCAATAAAGTTAGATGTATTGGTTTGATCAAGGACCTATGCATCACCTTGGTTCAGATTCCTACGAAGAGCATGGTAATGGATGTGGTAGTTGCAGACATCCCGCCGAAGTATGGAATGTTGCTATCCCGGTCTTGGGGTGCTAAGTTGAAAGGAATCCTTCAGCTAGATATGTCTTATTCCACTATCCCAGTTTTTGGGCAACAAAGAAGGCTATATAGAGAAACATTGATGAAGTACATGGTCAGTAGCCAAGAAAAACCACACAACTACCCCCTTTACTCTGCGCATTCCGACTTGGATTTGTTTATCTTGTACAATGATGGTGACACGGGATAACAAGATATTCAACTGGTGGAAGATACATCTAGTCAAGATGAAGGCCCAGAAATCATTGAGGTAGCAAGGATGAAGAACGTGATAACTGAAGAGTTATCCGTTGATTTCTAGAGAATGGATTTTGATGGAGTAGTGTGCAAAGAAGGAGCTAGAGTAGGAGTCTGGCTGCATAATCACAGAAACAGGTATTCAGAAAACCATTCTTACAAATTAAATTTCCAATGCACTAACAATATTGCTGAGTATGAAGCCTTGATTCTCGGTCTAAAGCTGTTGAAAAGCGTTGGTGCTAAACATATTATGGTAAGAGGTGACTCTGAGTTGATAATCAAGCAAATCAAAGGTGAGTACGCTGTGAAACACCCACGTCTTAGAGCTTATAGGAATGCTATTCTTGATGCCTTGAGATGTTTTATTGAAGTTGACTTGCAGGTAATGCCGAGGGGATAGAACATTCTGGCAGACGGACTGGCTACGTCAGCGGCCACCTGTAAGATTCCTTTCCGTTCGACTCGTCCATACACTATTGAGGTGAAATGTAGACCAACCGTTCCCGACAATATCAGGTACTGGCAAGTGTTTGGTAATGATGATCAAATCAAAGACTTTTTGCAGTGTAAAAATGATTTTGAATGTACAAATATAGATTTAGAGAACGAAGATGAAAATGTAAATAGATCTGATTTTGAAATTGATAGTGTAAATAGCGTAGATTCAGGAGAATTGGGTGATGACGAAATGGATGCCGATGTTTTACATTTGAAAAGAAATGTTTTGCCTAGAGGTCTAGTTCCTTTAGAGGACTTGTTTGATTTTAACGACGTAGCCAAAAAACCCAAAATTGAAGCACATGGACAAGAGGTAGAAGACTGTAATATAGGGACTGAAGAGAAACCCAGGATAGTCAAATTGTCTAAATCATTACCCCCAGAGAAAAAACTCAAATACATTGAGTTGTTCAAAGAATATTCGGATGTTTTTGCCCGGGGCTATGAAGATTTGAAAGCTTATGATACCAACATCATACAACACAGGATTCCAATAAAAGAAGACCAAAAACCGTTTAGGCAGAAACTTAGGAGGATAAATCCTAAGTTTCTCCCTTTGATAGAAAAAGAAATCAAAAAAATGTACGATGCCAAAATCACAGTCCCTTTGCGTTTTTCCAAATGGGTCTCTAATTTGGTCCCCACATGTAAGAAATCTAGCGAAAACAGACTCTGCATAGATTTTTGAAATCTGAATAAAGTCTCCCTGAAGGATAATTACCCCTTGCCGAAAATGGACCACATCCTGCAAAGGGTGGTCGGGTCCAGTCAAATTTCTCTGCTAGACGGTTTCTTGGGTTACAATCAGGTCCTAGTTAACCCGGAAGACCAAGACAAAACCACTTTCACCACACCATGGGGCACTTTCATGTATGTGAAAATTCCTTTTGGTCTAATGAACGCAGGAGCCACTTTCCATAGGGTGATGGATATTGCCTTCGTGGAAGAATCGGGTAAATTTATTGTTGTCTATTTGGATGATGTAACTGTGTTCTCCCGATCTGATGACGAACACCTGCGGCACCTCAGACGAGTTTTCGAGAAATGTAGAAGGTTTGGGATTTCTCTAAATCCTAAGAAAAGCCTTTTCGGGCTAGAGGAAGGCAAACTGTTGAGACACATCATCTCAAAGGATGGAATCAAAATAGACCCCAGCAGAATCAAAGCCATACAAAAATTAGAACACCCCAGAAACCTTAAAGAACTACAGTCTTTTATCGAGAGAATAAACTTTCTACGAAGATTCATTCCCAATCTGGCTGAGCTCCTTAGAAACATTACAAATATGCTTAAAAAAAATGTAAAAATAAAATGGGACTCTGAGTCCAGACAGTCTTTCGAACAAGTCAAATGAGCACTCACGGAGGCCCTTGTCTTAATCAGTCCTGATTTTACTAACGATTTCTATCTTTTTTCTTTCGCTTCTGAACATACTATAACAGCGGTATTATTACAAAAGAATAGTGAAGGTTATGAACAACCCATATCTTTCTTCAGTAAAGCATTGAGAGACGCTGGTCTGAATTACAAGATAATGGAGAAACAAGCTTTTGCCTTGGTGAAAGCTATAAAAGACTTTAGAGTCTACATTCTTCATTCCCACACCATAGCTTATGTTCTGAATGCGGTAGTAAAAGACATTTTGACTCAGGACAATCCTGATGGAAGAAGGGGAAAATGGATTGCTGTCATTTTAGAATACGTTATAGAGATTAAGCCAACAAAACTAATTAAAGGTCAAGGCCTAGCAAAATTAATGGCTGAATCAAATTTCCATGCTCTTGACATTAATTTTTTAGCCGCAGAAAATGAACCGGGCGAGATGGTAACTCCAAGCGTGAGAGAGGTATTTCTCAACTCTCCATGGTATGCAGACCTTATTTTTGTTTTGCAAAATTTACAAGCTCCCCCTGGTTTGACTAAGACTAAAGCTAGATTTTTAAAGTTGAAAGCCTTAAAATTTTGTATTCTAGAAGGCAATTTGTATTGGAAAGATCCTGGAGGCATTCTGTTAAATTGTTTATTGAAAGATGAAGCTGACAGTGCGTTACAAGAATTTCATGCAAGAGAATGTGGAGGCCATCTGAACTGGAAGGTCGCAGCCAACAAAATACTCAGGGTTGGTTTCTACTGGCCCACTCTATTTGCCGATGTATATCACAAAGTAACTGCATGTCATCAATGTCAGCTATTTGAAGGCAAAAGGAAACTCCTCCCTCTACCTCTGAAACCAATCTCAGTTGAGGCCCCTTTCCAGCAATGGGGACTAGACTTCATTGGAGAAATACACCCCCCTTCTTCAGGCTAGCACAGATGGATTCTTACTACCACCGATTATTTTACCAAATGGATCGAAGCAGTACCAAGCAGGCAAGCCACTGACTCTGTTATTATCAAATTCCCCGAAAATAATATTTTGTCTTGCTTTGGATGTCCTAGAAAGATTATAACTGATAATGCAGCTGCCTTTCGATCGAGGAAGCTCATAGATTTCTGCAACTAGTATCACATTAGTTTGGGGCATTCCACAGCCTACTACCCTCAGGGGAATGGGCTGGCGAAATCTTCAAACAAAACCTTGGTAAATATCATCAAGAAAACATTGCAGGAAAACAAGAAATCATGGCACAACAAGTTGGTGTTCGCATTGTGGGCTGACAGACTGACCACCAAAAGGTCAATTGGTATGTCACCATATCAGCTGGTCTATGGCATAGAGGCAGTTTTCCCCACTTCTTTAGGAGTCCCTTTCATGAAGTTGCTTCAAGATGTACAAGCTAAGCCAAATGAATCACAGAGAAGGATCAACCAGATGATCCATTTGCAGCAGTCTAGGGAGGACATTTTCAACAAGACTCAGGTAATCCAAGAAAACATCAAGAAGATCTTTGACAAGCGAACCAAGGAGGATGATTTTGAGCTAGGATATTTGGTGCTGAGATGGGATGCCAGAAATGAAGACAAGGGAAAGCATGGAAAGTTTGACAGTCTGTGGACAGGACCATACATGATCCAAGCTTTCAGGGGAAACAATGTTTTCTTGCTAAACAACACTGATGGGACAGATCTGCCAGGAGGACCCGTGAATGGAAGAATGTTGAAACATTATGTGCCACCTCAATAGAGATTCGAGTGTTCATTCTCCATTGTACATACCATTTTCATTTTTATTTTTCACTTGCATTTTCTGAGTGAAGAACATTAGTCAGTTGGTTGAAGCCCGAAGAGAAGGCCCTAAGCTGCTGACCATTGTTTTTCCAATTTTTGAGAATAAAACCAACGAAGGCTACTAGGCAGAAATTTTCAAAATCACAGGAACTAGGATTATTGGCACTTCACAGATCAAGTACCATCCCCAGGTGGAGCTGTTGTTATCACCCTATAAGTTATAGGATCAACTGGTGACTGGGATATTATCTGTCTCTAGTGTTTTTATTGACAAATGATTCTTCATTCTGCAAATAAAGAAGAAAAGAAAAAGAAAAGGAAAAAGGAAAAAAGGAAAGAGAAGAAAAAAGAAAAAAGAAAGAAAGAAAAGAGGGCATAAAAGAATTGCAATAAAAGCCCCATGAAATAATAATAACTTGGTCCATACCTTTCAAGCATGGCCAAGTTCTTTTTAAATTTGATGTTGATAAGGTAGTGAATGAATTTGGCTAAATAGTTTAATCTTAGCCAAAGTGTCTAGGTTAGATTAGTGAATAAATCTGGCCAGACTGTCTAATCTTGGTTAGATAGCCCCAGGGTAGAGTAAATTCTTAACCCAACAGTTTAATCTGGGTTAATTGTCATAGGAAGATAGGTTAGTATGTAGGTTAGTTGCTTTATTGTTTCATTCCAATAAAACCAGCTTGATGTAAATGTTGCACCATGTTTCATATGCTTAGAATATCGCTTGGTCGAAGCCCCATGGTGGTGTATACTTGAAAAGTTTGGGGAAAAAACCCATAAAATAAATTTATCCTAAGTTTTTCCCAACGCATGTGTTCTCCGCTCCCCATCTATGCTCCCTGCACATATCGATGGTCCTGATCGCGGTGCCCAGATCCACGGTGTACAGAGCAATCCGGACCCCCCCCCGACCGTTCTGCTTTTAACCAGGGGGGTCCAGAATCGTTGATAACATTTGCACACATCTGGATGGCCCAGGGTTGAGCGCTTAAATCAACGATCAAGATTGGATTTCGGACCCCCACCATCCGTTCTGCCTTTAATGGAGGGGGGGGTCTGGAATGAGTGATAAAGAGCGCGCTTAGATCTGCAGCTCAGATACAGGCGTGCATATCAACGACCCAAAATGGATTTCGGACCCCCCT
>ML804855.1:84180-104078 GCA_009831015.1 Picea engelmannii | reverse complement strand
ATTTGCCTCGAAGTCCCGTCACCATCTTCTATCTGAAAGACCTCCATCACCTCTGGACGTCACCTTCCACCTTTTCCAAACTGGTCATGTCCCATAACTGTTGTCAGTCCTTCCCCCTTCTTCACTCATGGCAAGCCCCTTATTATGAATTTTACCTCCAATCCCTAGCCACCACATCACCCGTCTGTATCTTTCAGCCACTGTCACCTGCCATCTCACCCTCAAATGACTTGTTGTCCATTTATTACTGGATAACCTATCCGTTATCCAGCTGACCTGTCTCCCGCGCCCAACCGACCCCAGTTTAAATAAAACCACCATTATTTACCTTACATTCACTATTCACCCATCGAACTAGAGAAATTCACCGCTTACTCCTCCATTACATTCTGTCGCTCTCATCCACAGTCAGTCGCCCCCACTAACGTTGTGTTTATTGCAGGTACTGTCGCAGGAATGGCACCAAAGTCCAAACCAGTTGAAGGAGAGGAGAATCTGTTTCTCTCGCCTCCTGTCGACCTAGACAGGATCCCACTGGTCGACAGAGACCGGTTAATCAAAGATATCAAATGCGATTTTGATTTCTCAGACCTCCAGTCATGGCTCAGGGAAGTGTTCCTGGACCAGAGTGATGAAATTGGACTCTGGGAGTCCAATTTACCCCTTTACCTCTTCCCTCAGATCCACCATTTTCCCGAGTTTGCTCTCAAGTGTCAAGCTCATTATATCCCCGAGCAAAGAGCCGTCGTCTCCTCGTCGGAGAGAACCTGTTCATCATCATGCCCAAATCCATAGACCAGATGATGCAAATTCCCCGAGTCGACTCTGCGTCTCCTTTCAACCTGGAAATTCTTACTGAATTATACCAGAAAATGACATTTCCCCAAAGAGCTCAAATATTCGAGATTTTCCTTCCCACATCTGCTCAATTTCCCTCCATAAACCATCCTTACCCGTCCTCCATGTTCTCAACTAAAGGAAACCAGGTCATCTCCTCCCTTTGTGCTTTGTTAGGATACTATTCCGACCAATGGGTAGATGAGCCCATTCTGGGTTTTCTATCCATTTTCTCCACTGATGAAAAGCCCACCACCCAGTTTGATTTCAGCGCATTCTTGGCAGGCAATATTCACTAACAGTTCGTGAATTTTGGCATGGAAGGTATGTTCAGATATTCATCAATACAAGCCTACTTGTTCGTCTTTTTCCAGGCAGATAAATTTAGTTTTTCCATGCAGAAGATGGATGAAGATGGCAAACCTCAAGCAGCCACAGCATGGACGTCCTTGCTCAAGCACAACCCCACGGAGTACAGTTTCAAGGCGTTCATCGATCAGTTCTACCACCCTGTTGTAAGTATGCTAAGCGGCAAGCCCGAGCCTCGAATGAATGATGAAGTCCAGAGAATCCTGCATCTCTCAGACAACACAAAGCCTGGGGATTGGTACCTGTATCAAAATCATACCGAGATCAGAGTATACGGGTGAAAATTGGCACCGTATAAGCTGCCCAAGTATTTGCCTGTCAGAATCTTTGCTATAGAATATCTAAGGCAGATTATAAATTCAGATGATATTCATTTTGTATCATTGAAGAAAAAGCAGCAGCTTAGAATCAAGGGGCAGATTGGCTCCTTCATCTGCAACAGTCATGGCACCGAGGAAGAGGTAGACAGGATGTTGAGAGAAATGAATTTATTCATGAGCATCCCATGGCACTATGATCCTTATGGGATCATCTCATAGATGAGGGTGAAAAACAAGAACATCCCGTATGTTCATGTGTCTAAGCCCAAAATTGAGAAATTTGCCAATCAGACAGTGTGGGAGCCCAACACATTGGTCGAAGTGGAATTGGAGGTTCCCCCGACCACTGTGCCACCAACGACCATGCCACAGGTCCCAAAAGAGAAGAGGCCGAGGCAAGATTTATCTCCGCCTGTCACGGAGGTATCGTCTGAAGAGTTCCAGTTGCACACTAAGAGGCCCAAGACAATTTCAGTTCCTGGCCCGACTGGGGAAAAAGAAGCCTCGCCTACCACAGTAATCAAGTTTGTTATTCCACCCTTCGAGTCGAGTCTCCATAAGGACATCACCCCAACAGTGCCGAAGAAATCCTCAGATTCCCCATTGAACACTTAGCCAGGCAAGACTGGACCCAAGCTGAGCATTTTCGAGAAGTACGAGCTGATCAAGAAAAAGAACCTGACCTTTACCAACAGTACTTGTGCTCAATTCTGGAAGCAGACATCGACATCACAACATAGGTTTCTATCTGCATTTGACACAGAGAAAGGCAGAATGCACATGGCCTTCCTCCAGGCACAGGTGCCTAATCCCAAGGTGATCACCGACTACAAGAGGGCCACCTTCGAATTTCAGACAAAGGATGTGCACCCAGCTGATCAGATGGATCTGCACAAGCAGACCGAAGAAATGGTTTTCTACACATTGGCGCACGCTTCCGCTTCAGTGTCTAAATTGCAGGTGTCCCTAAACATTGTTCAAACACAGCTCAAAATGGAGAAGATTTCATCCTTCGCAAAGGACAATAGGATTAAAACTTTGGAGGAGCTGGTCCTCAAGATCGGTTATGATCCTTCGAACGTCAAAGAGGCAGAGGAAATGATAAAGAAGAAGAACGCTGATATAGCATCCTTGAGGAAACAACTGAATCTCCCTCCCACAGAAGACTCGTAGGTGAAGGAGATAGCAGAGAAAGAAGGCGAGAAGGATGAGATGTTAAAGCTGCTCATGGAGCAGAACGCATAGCTTAGAGAAATGGAAGATGAGATGGAGAAACTGTTAAAAGAAAAAGAGAAACTGAAGCCAATGGAAGTCATTCCATTGAGTGCTATCCCAATTGCAAGAGTGAGCACAACAGCAGTTACAACAATCCCATCCATGACTACATCGACATCTCAGGAGAAGACAACCGATCTGGCTGAGTCCATGGAAAGGATGAACCTACAGGAGACAGATATCAGCAGGCTAAAAAAGGAGATTGAGAACCTGCAGGAACTCAAATCTTCTTTCCAGACCAGCCTATCCAAGGAAAATCAGGTGACAGGGCAGCTCAAGCAGGAGTTACAGCAGCTCCAGAAACAAACAGTGGCAGGAAAGACATTGGCTAACGTTAAAGAGAGCGTATGGAAAAACATCACTAAGTCTATGAATGAGATATGGCCCATGATCTAGATCATGTTTGAGCAGAATGAGTTGGTCCAGAGGAGAAAACAAGCCATCGAGAAGATCATAGTAGAATTGGGAGACAAGCCAACACAGGCAAACGAGATCATCAAGTTCCTCAATTCTAAGACCAGGGAGGAGCTGGAAGAGATGAAGATTGAAGATAGAATAGAGACCATCCTTGAGGTCAAAAGAGTTTTGACCAAGAGAGGACTGATGCTTCAGCTGGAAGAAAAGGTCCAGGCCATGGACCAGGGGGTACAAAGGTTCTTCAGTAAGATTGAGGCTCTCCAGAAGAAAGGCCTACCTGGTCTGAAGGTTATTAATGATAAATTGATGACACTCCCATATTACAAGAAGAGATTGGCTGAGGTGTCTAAGGAAAGCTCAAAGTTTGCAGGGATTCAAGGGAGCATCACCGGCAAGGCATTCTTGGATGCCCTTCAGTGGGACATCATCATCCAACACGAGATTCGATACATCTTCCTTACCAAGCCCACATTCGCCAAGTACACAGAGATGGACAATGTGTATCGAAGACTGCTCAAAGTCAACGTGCCCAGTCATCTCAGATGGGATGAACTCTGTGATCTGATTGATTAGCAGATGAGTTGTCCAGGTCCTGTCAGCTGTCCATTCGGATGAGGTCATGCAAAGGCTTCATCAATGGTCTACCCAGAAATTAGCGTGTAGTTACACCAAGTCGTGAAGCAGTTCCTAGATTTAGGAAATTTGTTAAATTAGTTAGGCTAAAAATAGATTTAGCACGTCCTGGTCATTTATGACAGGAACGTTTGTAATTTGAGTTATAAATACTTCACCTTTCAAAGTATTTGGGGGTTGTTGATCTTCACACCCTGACGCTATCAGAGTGTAACATTTTTTAAGAGATCGTCCATTAATAAAAAGGAGGCACTTTGACAGGATTCTTGCATGTATTCGCTAGTGAAGTTTTTCTTTCTTAGTTGAATGTCATTCTAGCTTTGTCATCATTTTGTTTTCTGAATCTAATCTTTGAGAGTAACGAATGTTGCCAGATTTATCTCATATACCCTGCTTCTGACTCGAAATATTTTAGTGTTTTTTCTTCTGGTGTTTTCGATAAAGGAATTCTTAACTGCTTCTTTGTTGAAAGTATCTTTCTCATCTTTTCTGCTAAATCATCATTTAAGCTACTAAAAGATCCAATGATTATATTATCTTTCCTTGTGAAAGTTTTCCCTTTGCGTTTCTGGTTCAGGTTTCATATTTTATTAAAACACAGACCCCATAGCCCAACGGATGTGCTAACTGTCTCAACCAATTCCAAAACACTTTAACAACAAAACCTACCTATTTCTTTACCTAGCCTAATATCTAAAAATTGGAAACATAGCTAAATCATATAGAGAGATCCCTCTCTGAAGTTCGAAAGGCTAGATCCCAGCTTCAAAAGTGGTTGGATAAAGTTACCTTTGTAGATTTCTTCTGTTTTCAACCTCTAGGAAATTTACCAAGTACTAACACCCTGCAATTCATACAGACACAAGGGAAGTTGCAGAATGATCACCATCATAAGTAGTCCACATATCTCCAACAGTTTCAATTGAACACCAAGTACAAGAAGGGAAGCACCAATAATGTTGTAGACTTCCTCAGCTGACCATCGATCATGGCAATAACCACCATACTCAACTCTTGTGGGCACAAGAATTTTGATTGGCCGCTTCTCTACAAGAGCGATCCAGATTTCAGCCACACATACAAGATGCTCTTGGAGGGTAACCGAGTTCCAAATTTTCACCTCCAGGATGCACTACTATGTCACCTGGGACACCTTTGTGTTTCTTCAAGCAAGCCTGCCAAGATAATTTGAGAAGTGAACTATAGTTGAGTCATTGGGAATTTCGGGGTAGAGAAAATAGTGGTAGTACTGCAGAAGTATGTTTATTGGCCAAACCTTCGACATGAGGTCAAGAAGTATATCAAATCTTGTACTGCCTGGGCCATTTCCAAATCAGCCATCAAGAAGCAAGGCCTCTATACTTCGCTACCTACCCATAGTCAACCTTAGGAATCCATATCCATGGATTACATGTCAGGACTTCCTTCTACTAAGCATGGCAACGACTGTGTTTTCATGGTCGTCGACAGATTCCCGAAGATGGCCATTATGGCAGCCTGCAAGAAGAATATCACAGCAGAAGCCACTACTAAACTCTTCTTTGAACGAGTGTGGGTACACTTTGGGATCCCATAGTATATCATCTCATATCGGGAAAATAGATTCCTCAGTACATTTTGGTCTAGCCTCTGGTCAATGCTAGAAACCAAGCTCACCAAGTCCACATCTTTCCATCCCCAAACTGATGGCTAGACAGAGATCGTCAACAGGATGATCATACACATTTTTCTCATCTACAACTCAAAGCATCCACGCACATGGGATGAGAGCCTCTCCTATGTGAAACATAGCTATAACTGGGCCCTCCACATCTCAACCGACCACATCCCCTTTCATGTGGGCTTGGGATTCCAGCCACTATGTCCCATTGATGTAGCCATACCATTTGCAGCTACTCAGGTTGATTCGACTCATGTCTAGTCTGAAGTTGCGACGGTGAACAAATTCATTGAGCGCATTCAACACATTCACCAACAGGTTCATGACATATTGGATAGAGCCAATGCTAAGTACAAGCAACGACATGATCAACATTGGGTGCAACACAACTTCTAGGTGGGCGACAAAGTGTGGCTACATTTGCAGAAGGATCACCTCCCTGGACCCCACCACAAGCTTCGCCCGCTTTGATATGGGTCATACACCATCACCAAGGCTGTAGGGGACAATGCCTTCGAGTTCAGTATCCCACCATTCCTTGGTTTTCACCTAGTGTTCAATGTGGACTGCCTTCAACCTTACTTTCCACCTCTACTGAACACATCTGACATGGAAGAACAACTCACACCAACATAGTCAAACCCAGACTGCATGGAACAAGCCACAACTGATCGGATTATGGACACACATATCAAGAACACACGCCAGTAGAGGATCCACCTATGTCGATTTGTCAAAGCAGGCCAACTCCTTCACTAGGGCAAGTGGCTCACCAGGGACCTGTTGGGTATGCGTTATACTCTTTGCACGAGTAGGACTGCATTATTTAGGGACCGCATTATATTTATGTGGTTTTTCAGGACATGGTTTCTTTTCCTATGGTTTTCTATTTTCGGTTAAGGAATTAGGGTTTTGGACTAATCCAGGTCATTGGGTTAGGGCTTTGGATGCCGTTGGCTCCTATATGTAGTTTGTATTATAAACATTGTAACACAATGAATGAATATAGAATAAGATGGTTTTCCTGGTTTGGGTTTCCAGGGGAAAAATATATGTGTAATGTTTTTATTTTCCATTGTATCTTTTCTATTCCTGTCAGAATATATGTTTGCAATAGATATTGTATAAGGTTAGAATTTACAGGACCAAGTTTAGTAGAATTTTCCTCATCTCATGGAGGAACTCAACGCAATGGGGACCATTGATTCCTAAGTGGGGAGGAATGATCTAGGTGGTGTCTACCTGCCTATTCCACTTGGACCCCCACCATTGTTTCTTTCATTTTTTCAGTTTCCTTAATTGTAGCACAATTTACTATTTTTGGCAGTTTTTTGGGTCATGAACTTCCAGAGCCATTTTCAGGCCCTAAACGATGTTTTTTCGGAATGGTCTGGTCAACGAATATTAGCCCATTCTGAACCATGATGTTCACTACTATCAGTTGTAGTCCTCGGATAGATATTTCTAACAATGTATCATATGCATCAAACAGAGATAGTATGCCAAAGTTACAACCCTAGGAAATTGATGTACCAATTTACCTCGACGGGGCCCATATTTTGGCGTTTCATCTTCTAGGGTTAGGGTTTTGGATGTTTAGGGTTTCCATTGTGCTGCAGGAGCATCTCCCACGTCAAGCGAGCCAGCGCGAATGCAAGTGGACAGCTGGACAAATCAGCACAAATTTTGAAATCACCTTGGAATCGTTGCGCGAACATTAATGTGGAAATTTAATGAAGCGCACTTGTACATTGTAAATGGACCTTGAGCGTATTTCTCTCGTCCTTAGTAGGTAGACGGCATTTAAGATAGTTAATGTAAAGTAGATAGAATTTAATTCTAGACTAGACAGTTTGTAGAGCGCAAAAGGGAAACGGGATATAGACACCCTCATTGTGCATTTGTATTATTATGGAAATCAGAAGAAGAAGCAGAGCATGCAGAGAGCTGTGTAAGAACACCCATGTATAGACGTTTGAATTAATAAGAAAGAATTGGTTCAAATTCATGGTTTTGTGTTATTCTCTGTGTATTGATGCTGAATGATATGCTCATGAATGTTTGCTTCCATTTATACATTTTCTTTTATATGTTATGTATATGATTTCATGGTTGAATTGAAGTCTGAGAGGAAGAAGGAATGAGTTTCAATTGTTTCTCTATCTGAGCTAGAGTTCCTGCAAGGAGTGCAGTTGAAGTGTCCGCAAGGAGTGCATTGACAGGGGGCTCAGGTAGTTTAGGTTTTGTTCTCATTCACCCAAAAGTCTAGCTGGGCACAGGATCCGTGCAAGGAGTGCGCAGGCCGAGTGAAGTTCAGGGTTGCGAACCTGAGTGAGAGTTGAAAGACTGCTGCTGCAGGTGTGCGCAGGGTCGAAAGGATTTAAACACTTAGACGTGTTTGAAGGTTGCCGCAAGAAGTGCGTGCAAGGGTATTTTATCAAAGCTCAGGAAGGATAGAGCTTCGACCTGGTTGAAAGACATCGCAGAGGAGTTGTGCTTTGGAAGTCTACAGAAGGCGTCGCAAAGTCATGAGCAGGTGGACGAGTTCTGCGGAGGAACGTTTGGTTATTCGTAGGAATCACCAAGGAGGGACGGACGGTCGGTATTCTCCAAGGAGAATCCGTGAATCTCCGTGAGTCGTTAGATATTATGGAGGTGTAGGGAAAGATATAGCTAATGTATTGAAAGGTTCGAAGCTCAGGAGGGCAGGACTGTTGATCCGAGTCACAAGGACTGTCGGATTCGCACGTGAAATTGTGTATTGGGGTTTCGTAAGGTGAAGTCTCGTAAACACTGCATCAAGAATCGCGAAATCGTGAAACATGATATCCCGACGGCTACGTAAACAGTGTGGGGCCACAGAAGTTAGTGGAGTGGACAGGTGGCACGAGTTTTGGAATTTCGTAGGGTGAAGTGTCAAAAACATCGCATCAAGATTCTCGATCCCATGAAGTTTGAAATCCCGATAGAGGTGACAGGACGTTGAAAGGTCAAACTCGTGCGTGCATCAAAGTTTCGGCGTATCGGGGTTTGGGAGTCAGAAAAGCAAGTTGCTTGACATTGCGAGTGGTGAAATCGCGACAAAAGAAATCCCGATAGGAGAAGGAAAAGGTCAGCGTTGACTATTATCGGGTTTCGGGGGTTCAAGAGACCGATGCTCGACCTTTGGATTCGCGAAGTCGTGAATTTCGATCCTCTGATTTGTAAAGAGGGGATCCCACGAGGATTGTTGTGGGTGCATATTTCTCCGATAGGGAAATAGAAGGACATTAGAGTTCTTCGGGCCGTCGAAGAGAGAAGATCCTGTGAGCAGACATGCTTGTGAGTGTGGCTGCGTCAAGTTTGGTATCAGAGCCTGATTCTTGTCTGTACATTTCAGACAAGGGAGGCATAAGAGGTAAAGAGTAATTTGATACACTGCGTCAAGTTTGGTATCAGAGCCTGATTCTTGTCTGTACATTTCAGACGAGGGAGGCATAAGAGGTAAAGAGTACTCTGATACACTGCGTCAAGCATGCTGTCACAAGATTGAAAGGACATGCAGCATTGTGGTGGGATGAACTACAAGCTGACAGATGCTACAAAGGCAAGCAAAAGATCAAGAGCTGGGACAGAATGATCGTAAAGCTGAAAGAGAAATTCATCCCTAGGGACTATCAAATTACTCTGTTCAGGAGGATGCAGAACTTGAGACAGAAGCTGATGACAGTGAAAGAATACACTGAGGAATTCTATAAACTGAACATCAAGGCAGGTCATTGGGAGAGCGATGATGAGAAAGTTGCCAGGTATATGAATGGCCTGAGATATGATATCCAGGATGAAATGAGCATGGTAACCATCCAAACAGTGGAATATGCTTATCATATGGCTCTGAAAGCAGAGGAGAAGCTGAGCCGAAAATAGAGTCAGAGAGGCCGAAGCAGAAGTCATCCCAGAGACAAGTCAGTTGCCTAGGATAGAAACCAGAAGCCCAAGGACGACTGGAAGAAACCTCTGACTCGAACAGAGAGGGGTGGAACCTCACAGAGAGGGCCATATGTTGAACAGAGAGGACAACATACTGAGCAGAGAGGAGATTATGCTGACAACAACACTTTTCCTCGTACTAGAGGTAGAGGAAGAGGAAGAGGTGGAGTAATCACATGCTTCACGTGTGGAAAGAATGGACACAAGTCTTATGAGTGTCCAGAGAAAAAGAAGGAAACTGGAGAAACTCACATCACCGAAGCACAGAGGTGGGATGTTGAGGCAGAAGATGCTGAAGGCGGAAGATCGTTGATGATGTGAAAAGTTCTTTTGACACCTGAGAAGGAGGTGGAGAGTTCAGTCCAAAGGACCAGACTTTTCAGGACTGCTTGCAAGACCAAGGATAGGGTATGCAAGGTCATTGTAGACAGTGGTAGCATGGATAATCTCATTTCTACAGAGATGGTAGAGAAGTTGGAGCCGGAGACGACTGATCATCCAAGCCCATACAGAGTTTCGTGGCTACAAAAAGGACACCAGGTAACTGTCACTAAAAAATGCTTGGTTGAATTCAAGATAGGAGGATATAATGATAAGATATTATGTGATGTCATTCCTATGGATGTCTGTCATCTATTGTTGGGTAGACCATGGAAATATGATAGGAATGTGATTCATGATGGGAGAATGAACACATACACCCTGGAGAAGAATGGGAGGACACACATGTTGCTTCCGATCAAGGATAAGGAGGTGAAGCCGGAAGTAAGCAACACTGTACTTCTCATGAGTGGGAAGGAACTTCTTACCGAGGTTAAGAAGAAGGAGGATCCATAATTCATTGTGGTCAGAAAGCCGAGGATTGTTCTTACTAGCACGAGAGTGGATGATTTACCAGAGGAAGTTCAGGAACAGCTGGAAGAGTTCGCTGACATTGTCGTGGACGAATTACCTCATTCGTTGCCACCAATCAGGAGTGTGAGTCATCATATTGACCTCATAGCAGGAGCCAGTTTGCCAAATAAAGTCGCGTACAGATTGATGCCGCAAGAGAATGAAGAGGTTAAAAGGCAAGTCCAGGAGTTGTTGGACAAAGGTTTGGTCAGGGAAAGCTTGAGTCTCTGTGCTATTCCAACAGTACTCAGTCCGAAGAAAGACGGAGGCTGGAGGATGTGTACCGATTCAAGGGCGATTAATAAGATAACCATCAGGTACAGATTTCCATTGCCAAGGATGGATGATCTGATGGATTTCTTAAGTGGAGCAAAGTATTTTTCAAAGATTGATTTGAAAAGCAGTTATCATTAGATCCGCATGAGAGAAGGCAATGAGTGGAAAACAGCTTTCAAAACCAACGAGGGGTTGTATGAATGGCTTTTTATGCTGTTTGGTTTAACAAATGCACCAAGTACCTTCATGACGTTGAGGAACGAAGTCCTGAGGGAGTTCATCGGGAAATTTGTCATTGTGTATTTGGATGACATACTGATTTACAGTAAAATAGTGGCAGAGCATCTTAAGCATTTGGCTACAGTGATGCAGAAATTACAACAGGAAAAGTTGTTGATAAATATGAAGAAATCCTGATTCATGAAGACAGAGCTCATTTACTTGGGATTTGTTATTTCGGAAAATGAGTTGAGGATGGATCCAGATAAGGTGGAGGTAATCAAGAATTGGCCATCACTGAGGAACATATTTGAGGTGAGAAGTTTTCATGGATTGGCTAGTTTCTACCGAAAATTCATCAGGACTTTTAGTGGACTTAGCACAGCGATGATGGATACAGTGAATAAAAGACACAAGTCTTTTCACTGGACAGCAGAGGCTGAGAAGAGTTTCGACCTTTTGAAGAGGAAGATTACGGAACAACCAGTTTTGGTGTTGCCGGATTTCCAGAAGACATTTCAGGTGAAATGTGATGCAAGCAGATTCACAATAGGGGCAGTCTTGACTCAAGAAGACAGGCTGATAGCGTATTTCAATGAGAAGCTGAATGAGGCAAGAGTAAAATACTCCACTTAAGACAAGGAGTTTTATGCTATCATACAGGCATTGAAGAAATGGAGGCATTACTTGATCTCGAAAGAATTTGTATTGTACAGTGACAATCATGCATTGCAGTTTGTGACTCAACAGGAAAAGTTGAATCAGAAACATGTCAAATGGGTTGAGTATATGCAGAATTTCACTTTTTTGATTAAACATATTTCTGGTACTGCTAACAAAGTTGTTGATGCTTTGAGCAGGAAGTGTTTGCTGTTACAGGAGTTCAGAGTCAAAACACTGAGTTTTGATGATCTCAGGAACATGTACGTATATGATCAAGATTTTGGAGAGGCGTATGAAGCAACTGAGAATCCAGTTCTCAGAGATAGAAGCCAATGGATGGAGTATATGATCCAGGAAGGGTTGTTGTTTAAGGGTAATCAACTGTGTATTCTGAAATGCTCCATGAGGGAGAATCTATTAAAGGAGAAACACAGTGGAGGATTGGCAGGGCACTTTGGTCACGACAAGACGTTCGGGAAGTTGAATGAGTCATATTTTTGGCTGGGAATGTGAGCGGATGTCAAAATATTTGTAGACAGATGCATAATTTGCCAGCATTCGAAAGGAAGGAAGGAGAGTGCAGGGTTTTATCAACCATTGCCCATACCAGAGAGGTCGTGGGATGCAATCAACATGGATTTTGTGTTGGGGTTGCCAAGGACACGAAGAGGTGTTGACTCAATCTTTGTGGTGGTCGATAGATTTTCCAAAATGGCACACTTCATTCCATGTCAGAAAACCAGTGACGCAACTCACATTGCGAACCTGTTTTTCAAAGAGGTCATTCGACTTCATGGGTTGCCGAGGAGTATTGTTTCAGATCGAGATACGAAATTCATAGGGAATTTTTGGAGGACCTTATGGAAGAAGCTGGGAACTAACTTGTCATTTAGTTCAGCTTATCATCCTCATACGGATGGACAGACAAAAGTGGTGAATAGAAGTCTACGAGACTTACTGAGAAGCTTGGTGACATAACACCACAACCAGTGGGACAATATATTAACACAGGCAGAATTCACGTATAATGACTCAGTTAACAGAAGCACAGGGCAAAGTCTATTTCATATTATGTATGGCATACAGCCGAGAGGAATTTCTGAACTAAGATATTCAAAACAGACTGCGACTAGGAGCGCTAGTGCAGAAGATTTCGCAGAGGCAATGAAAGAACTTCACAGCCAGGTGAAGGAGCGACTGCTGGAATCAAGCCAGGAGTATAAGCACAGAGCAGATCAGCACAGAAGACAACTTCAATTTGAGGTTGGCGATCTGGTTCTGGCACATTTGAGGAAGGAAAGGTTCCCGAGAGGAACGTATAATAAGTTGAAAATGAAGAAAATCGAACCATGTAGGGTCTTGAGGAAATTTGGGGCAAACGCTTATGAGATTGAATTACCCAATGGGATCAGAATTTCTCCGATATTCAATATATCAGATTTGTACCCATATAGAGCTGAGGAAGCAGGGACTGGAACTGAGTAGCCAGTGATCCAGTGGACAAAGAAGATGCCAGTTGCAGAGAAGCCATAGATGGAGCGCATACTAGACAATAGAGTGAGCAAGAGGACCAGGCGAAAACAATACTTTGAGTATCTAGTCAAGTGGAAGAACCATCCAGTTGAAGATGCTAGCTAGGAAAGCGAAGCAGAGATACAGAAGCATGGACAGACCATGCAGGAGATCATGGACAGGAGCCCATGAAATTTTTCAAGAGAGGGAGTATGATGCAGGAGCATCTCCCACGTCAAGCGAGCCAACGCGAATGCAAGTGGACAGCTGGACAAGCTAGCACAAATTTTGAAATCACCTTGGAATCATTGTGCGAACATTAATGTGGAAATTTAATGAAGTGCACTTGTACATTGTAAATGGACCTTGAACGGATTGCTCTCATCCTTAGTAGGTAGACGACATTTAAGATAGTTAATGTAAAGTAGATAGAATTTAATTCTAGACTAGACAGTTTGTAGAGCGCAAAAGGGAAACTAGATATAGACACCCTCATTGTGCATTTGTATTATTATGGAAATCAGAAGAAGAAGCAGAGCATAGAAGAGCGTGCAGAGAGCTGTGTAAGAACACCCATGTACAGACGTTTGAATTAATAAGAAAAAATTGGTTCAAATTCATGGTTTTGAGTTATTCTCTGTGTATTGATGTTGAATGATATGCTCATGAATGTTTGCTTCTAGTTATACATTTTCTTTTATATGTTGTGTATATGATTTCATGGTTGAATTGAAGTCTGAGAGGAAGAAGGAATGAGTTTCAATTGTTTCTCTATCTGAGCTAGAGTTCCTGCAAGGAGTGCAGTTGAAGTGTCCGCAAGGAGTGCGTTGACAGGGGGCTCAGGTAGTTTAGCTTTTGTTCTCGTTCACCCAAAAGTGCAGCTAGGCATAGGAGCCATGCAAGGAGTGCACAGGCCGAGTGAAGTTCAGGGTTGCGAACCTGAGCAAGAGTTGAAAGACTGTTGTTGCAGGTGTGCGCAGGGTTTAAAGGATTTAAACACTTAGACGTGTTTGAAGGTTGCTGCAAGGAGTGTGTGCAAAGGTCTTTTATCAAAGCTCAGGAAGGATAGAGATTCGACTTGGTTGAAAGACAGCACAGAGGAGTTGTGCTTTGGAAGTCTACAGAAGGCATCGCAAAGTCACGAGCAGGTGGACGAGTTCCGCGGAGGAACGTTTGGTTATTCGTAGGAATCACCAAGGAGGGATGGATGGTCAGTATTCTCCAAGGAGAATCTATGAATCTCCGTGAGTCGTTAGATCTTGTGGAGGTGCAGGGAAAGATACAGCTAATGTATTGAAAGGTTCGAAGCTCAGGAGGGCAGGACTGTTGATCCGAGTCACAAGGACCGTCGGATTCGCACGTGAAATCATGTATCGGGGTTTCGTAAGGTGAAGTCTCATAAACACTGCATCAAGAATCATGAAACACGATATCCTGGTGGCTACGTAAACAGTGTGGGGCCACAGAAGTTAGTGGAGTGGACAGGTGGCACGAGTTTCAGAATTTCGTAGGGTGAAGTCCCGAAAACATCACATTAGGATTCGCGATCCCGTGAAGTCTGAAATCCCGATAGAGGTGACGGGACGTTGAAAGGTCAAACTCACGCGTGCGTCGAAGTTTCGGCGTTTCGGGGTTCGGGATTCGGAAAAGTAATTTGCTTGACATCGCGAGTGGTGAAATCGCGACAGAAGAAATCCCAATAGGAGAAGGAAAAGGTCAGCGTTGATAATTATCGAGTTTCGGGGGTTCAAGAGACCGACGCTCGACCTTTGGATTCGCGAAGTCCCAAATTCCGATCCTCCGATTTGTAAAGAGGGGAACCCACAAGGATTGTTATGGGTGAAGATTTCCCCGATAGGGAAATAGAAGGACATTAGAGTTCTTCGAGTCATGGAAGAGAGAAGATCATGTGAGCGGACGTGCTTGCGAGCGCGGCTGCGTCACATTGTTTCTTAATAATATATATGCCTTCGAGCCTCATTGTAACACAAATTTTAGAGGCCTGTACCCACCACATCTCTTCTCAAAGATAAGCTACCATCGTCCTAGCTAGTTTATTTATATTATGTCTGTAAACAAATTTCAGTTCTTTGATATTAATGAAATGAAGTGTCATTTCCTCTGCATCTTTGTATTCATGGTTATTTGTGTATTCTGTTTTGTTCCTGCATAAATTCGGATCATAGTTGCATTTATGGATACATGAGTTTTGGCTCTTGTGTTGGTGTGAAATTGACTGAATGTTAGTGGGTTATTACATTTATATATACATGGTTTTTTCTCTCGTGATATGTTGTGAAATACACTTGTACTATTCATCATTATTCAAATGTTATACAAGTAATAACTACACGAAATAAAATAATAATAATTAAATTCATAAATATAATTAAATAATAAAATTAATTAAATTAATTAAATAATTGATAATAATAATAATTCATTAAATAAAATTGATTAAATAATCGATAAAATTAGATTTATTAAAATAATAAAATAGTTAATAATACAATTTTGTGAGGTTCCACAACCCATGCTTCCCAACACCATATTTGAAGCAGTTGTTAATATCCCTTATGATACATAAATGTTAAAATGATGTACTTGTGACACTAAAATGACATCATTGTGATATTAATACGACCCACAATTATTTCAATAAAAAAAACACCAAATAGATGAGTATGTCACAAAAGGGATGCTAAAGTGATGCATGAGTGAAGTAGTATGATGTTTGGAAGACACAAAAGTGATGCAAAAGTTTCATATTTCAAAGCTAACATGATATTAAAATATAAAAAATGTTGCTAGAATGACACTAACATGATGCATAATGACCAAAATCGACGTAAAAACATGTTTTTGACAACAACAAAAAAACGATGCAAAGGCAACACAAAAACTTATTTTCACAAACATTTTTTATGCACAAGAGATGCAAAACAAATGCATGGTAAGAGAATGCTTCAAGCATGACAACGCGCAAAATCTGATGCAAAACATGATGCAACCCTTTGCATTGATTTTTGGGTCGTGTAAACTTGATTTTGTTTGCTATGAAATTTCACTATGCCCCAACATCAAATGTAGTGCTAAAACCCTATATTGTAGTAATGTGGTCATACCATTGGATTTTAAAAAAAAAATTGATATTCGATTAAACTCTACACAATGAGCGCCAATGTTGATGCTTCTCCATGAGCTTTTCTAACCATTCATGCAAATTCACTAGAAATTCAGCTCAAAAGATCTCATGCTAGCACTCAAACAAATATCTATCTTTAAATCATATAACATCCTCCCTTATATAGCACTTCCTTGACAAGTAGATTCATGAATCCATCCTTCAAGCCAATCTTGAATCTTGACCTTCTCTATCTCCACCACATCTTTATTACTCTTCAATGATTTAGGTTCTAGTAATAATAGTATGTTGTTGGCTCTATGACAGACTCAAGGTTTGTAGAGGGTGTCCAACACAAGCTTGATTTAGTCTAATGCATTGGCATGTATTCAATCTTCTAGGAGGAAGGAGATATCACCCAAGGCATGTATGATAGTTGTCGCGTGATTAAGGTTCAAAGTATTAAATATTTAGTGGAGGTCACATTTATTTACTTATCCATTAATTGCATTTAGTTAAACTAAGAATATTGACAACATTCCTATCAATTGCAAGCATATAAAAATCATATAATATAGCATGAACATAAACACATAAGCAGAACAATTCTCCATTATATTAGTGGAGTGATTAATACAAAATAAGTCTAACATATAACTCAGGATAAAGCTCATGGTTCCTCACACTTGACAACAATGACAACTTTACAACTAGAAATACTTTCTTACAATCATTATAAATATTATATATATAAGCGAATGGAATGGTTACAAAGGATTCTAGAATATTCTATGGTATCTTCTAGTTGTAACCCACTCATAAAAAAGATTACAAACATGTATGCATCTTTGGAGATATGCATAGATGATCATGGCACTAGGTGTAGAGGGTGTAAAAGACGACTCCTCAACCTCTGATACTCATGCTTATGTGAAACCATGTACTCATGCTCATCTGGTTTCTTCCCTTCTACATATTCATCTTATGCTAAACTCTACTCTATGCCAACACTTAGTCAAAATTGGGCCACAACAATCCTAGTGCAATGTTACCCTGGGGTTGATATATGGTTCCTATTGGTTTTCAACATGTAGAATACCTTTAGAGACAAACCATTTTTCCTAGGAAGATGCTTTCATTATTGACAAGCCATATTAACCACAATGCCTCTATGAGCAAAGCTATTAAAATATGATGGATGTGATCATTTTACCATAGACAATATCACTATTGTCACCCAGCCATAGGCCGAAGCCACCCTCCGAGCACCTTAACCTTGAAAGAGAATCACTCCGGAAGCAAACCCTAGGCTAGATAGCCAAACAAAGGGTAGCACACCTTTCTCCAAGGATAGTGCACCAAACAAGAGCTGATCAGATTATCCAAACCATAATCAAGAGATAGTCCAAGCCATAACGTAATATGTTAGCTGCAACACCTGCAACGACAACTTCTCCTCCAAACTTGTGCACAAACTGGATAACTGCTGTGCGCACAAGTGAGCTCTGTAGTTCTGAGAATGCCTGCTAGAATTAAGATTGGCCTCCTGTATTTATACTAATTCTGGCTAACTGCCTGGGCCAACTTCTCATTTTGGGTGCCTATTTAATTAGTATATAATATTTCTTCTGCCCAACTTCTTCTCTTGGAGGCTAATAACCTAATACAAAATATCCTCTTGAGCCGACTTGTATTCTAGGGTTATTAGCAAAATCATTAGGGTTTCTTCTTGCTTCCTAGAATATTCTATTCTCTTTAGGTTTACATGTGGAGGTAAATACCTCCCACATCTACCATAATATCAACACTCCCTCCTAGTTAGGGAGGTATTACAGGTAATGGTCTTGAGAAAAAACATACCATTCACCTGGTAGCATCAACATAGTTGTATATACTATCTCATGACTAGATCATGAGCACCATCATCACCATCAGTTTCATCAGCTACATCATCTCTCAAAACCATACTCCATCTAAGTACATAGACATGATGCTGGATAAGTCACTCACTCCACATAGTGACACAAGAGCGATTCTTCTAATCCAAACATATGTCCTAGAAGAATAAATGTCTTGAACCATTTTCCATCTGGGAAATATCTGTCCATTGATCATCCATCTAGTTGATAATCATTTCCAACATTGTTGATAGTCTTCAAGGCAATTAGAACAATATCATTCAATACAACACAACTATGTTTATCCATAGTAGTACACAACTACAATCCAATGGTACACTACCACACCAAGTAGCACAAGTGTACTTGATCAATGGCGTATAGTCACAAACAGTGGAACACATCCACCACAGTAGTATACATCTACTGTCTAGAGACATATAGTCTTCATAACAATCATCTGATATCAACCTGCACATAAACAATGTTATGATATAAACTAAATCATCTGTTCCATTCTTCCACTCACATCTGTGAGATCTGGAAGAGCATCTGCCCTCAGAAGGTCAAACATCAATGATGAGCTATCTGGACTATTCTTCTCAAGAAAGGAAGAATAATTGTCCTGATTTTTGAGCCTGGACCATTCCCCACCCTGGGCCCTTCCTCCAACACTAAACAAAGTGTAACTTGGAGAGAATGAGTCTGCCCTAAGGAATGCCTGTCCTGATTGATGAATTTGGACCATTCACCTATCTAGGCAATTCCTCCGGCACTAAACAAAGTGCAACATGGAGAGAATGAATCTACTGTAGGGAATGATTGTCTAAACCATTTCCTAAGGAAATGACCGTCCTGCACCAACCTCCAAAACGGACCATTCTTCGAAACTACTCACAACTATGAGCTTCAAAAGAATGATTGTCCGACGAGGTGGACCAATATTATCGATTAACCATCAAAAAGAGAGACTATCCTAGACCATTCCCCATGTTAACCACAATGGGAAATCGTTGTCTATGGTACATCATCAATCCATCGAACCATTTTCATTACAAAAATGATCGTTTGATGTGGACCATTTTCCTAACTAGAGCCTGTCCGTCAGAAATCTCAAACCACTTTCCGAACTGGAAAGGAACTGCTCATCCTGAACCATTTTTCGAACTAAAAAATGATTGTCCATAAATCAATAACACATCAATGCTCCCTCCCAACCTGGGAGTCATCTCTTCCTTTTTCAATAGGGAAGTCGTCTCCACGAGCTCTAGCTTGAGTACACAAACTCTTTCATCTTGGACAGAGGCTTTACCAAAATGTCTACTTATCTGCTCATCTGTGGAGATATATATATATATTGGAGAACCACTTCTCTTTTCTGGACTTCATCATGGAGAATGTAATGCTTGATCTCAAAGTCATTTGTTCTTTCTGGAACACTGGTTTTCTCTGAAGGCTTCATATAGCTCTGATCAATATAGTGTGTCATTATTGGGTTCATCTTTTGTTCCCCATTAGCTCATAACATCGTGGCAAGGCTCAAACTGGAACATATCCATGTGACACTTCTTCTGTCATCATGAGATATTTGTGATGGATTGACTATCCATCATCTTGATATTCTGAATAATCATTCCGATACAATATCTCTATTATAGAAAGTCTTCACCATGCTTATGTTGTGCATTAGAGGTTCTCCACCAAGTTGTCTTCTTCCATCTGTATACAAGGGTCTCTTTCTGGTATACCTCAAAGCATTGAGGTTTCTCTACACACACTCTTTGTTCAATTCTTCTGGAGAATAGTCTTTGCATTCATCTGATGTCAATTCC
>ML804855.1:49850-68953 GCA_009831015.1 Picea engelmannii | reverse complement strand
AAGCTTGCGAGTTCGAGGAGATCGTGGTAGAATTGTAGATCACAGAAGTTTTGAGTGCAAGATGTACATCACGGAACAAGAAGAAGAAGAGTTTGAAACTGCCAACCCGACAACTGCAACCATAAAATTGGCTAAGTATGGAAAGCAATAGCGAATAGTCAGATTCGTCATGTGATTATATAGATGGAAATAAAGATGTCAGCCCACCAACAATGGAACCCACGATCATAGAAAGGAGACTAAGTATATAACCAGAGGCACATAGTACAGGGGAAGAAGAAAAGGGAAAAAGGATAAAGGAGTCCATGGTGGAATTGTAGATCACGAAAGCTTTGAGTACAAGATGTGAACCCGCTAGTCAATTTGTATATTGCGGAGGGCCGGGAACCAACTGAGGCAGCGACAGATACTTTGAAAAATTTGTGAACCGTGGTACAACAAAGCTTGATGCCAACCCAAAACAGTATCCAAGAGTTGCACATTTCGTGAACCCGACAACAGGAGGATCCAAAACAGGTTGACAACGTGTATGCAGAAGATGCAAGTCTCCGGCGTTCAAATTGTATCGCTCTGAAAATTTGAATGCATAATCTGTAACACGGAAGAGCAGATGATGTCGGAATCTAGTAGTCAATTTGTATATTGCGAACGGTGTGATGCCAGATGTTTCGTACCTTTGTGTCCAGTTGTCAATACTAAGAGCTAATTTAGTATTGAAAATAAATTTTTAGATACTGTTAGATACTTCACAGGGATTAGCATCCTTAAACAATGGCAATCTCCACCCCGCCAACCCTGCATGCCATGTGTCAATTTGTATATCGCAGAACTGGAAGCGTTGTTTGGAGGACACAGAACAATAAAAGTGCAATGTTGAGTCAACCAGTGCGCAGGTCCACTTGTCAATTTGTATATCACAGAATTCTGGGTGCTATTTGTAGGGGCATGGAACAATGCAGGCCCAATTTTGAGCTCGCCTGCCCAAGAACCTACGATCCAAAATGTTGCTAGGTATGGAATGAGGAATCCGTACATGCTCTATAAAATATCATGTCCATACTTTATAGTCTCATAATACACGGAAAGAGAAAAAGAGAAAAAGGACGGAGTAGTTCGCAATGGAATTGTAGATCACGGAAATTTTGAGTGGAAGATGTACATAACAGAACAAAAAGGAACAGAGTTCAATTGCGCCAACTCGACAACTGTGGGCATAAAATTCACTAAGTATGAAAAGGCATAGCGGGCGGTTCAATTCACCATGCGAGGATATAGATGGAGATGAAATTGGCACACCCGACAACTGTGTCCATAAAATGGGCCAAGTATGGAAAGCAACAACGGTCGGTCGGATTCGTCGTGTGATTATATAGATGGAGATAAAGATATGTCAACCCACCAATGCTGGAGTTGCACATTTCGTGAACCCGACAACATGAGGATCCAAAACAGGATGACAAGGTGTCTGCAGAAGACGCGAGGCCCCGACGTTCAAATTGTATCGCTCCAAACATTTGAATGCATAATCTGTAACATGGAAGAGCAGACAATGTCGGAATCCGGTAGTCAATTTGTATATTGCGGAGGGTGCGATGCCAACCGTTTCGTACCTTTGTCCATTTGTCACTACTAAGAGCTAATTTAGTATTGAAAATAATTTTTTAGATGTTGTTAGATACTTCACAGGGATTAGCATCCGTAAACAATGGCAATCTCCACTCTGCCAGCCCTGCATTCCGTGTGTCAATTTGTATATCGCGGAACTGGGAGCATTGTTTGGAGGACACAGAACAATAGAAGTGCAATGTTGAGTCAGCCAATCCGCAGGTCCGCTTGTCAATTTGTATATCGCGTAATTTTGGTTGTTATTTGTAGGGAACAGAACAATGGAGGCTCAATTTTGAGCCCGCCCGCCCGAGAACCCACGATCCAAAATGTCGCTAGGTATGGAATGCGGAAGTCATACATGCTCTATAAAATATCATGTCCATACTTTATAGTCCCATAATACACAGGAAGAAAAAAAGGGAAAAAGGACGGAGGAGTTCGCAGTGGAATTGTCGATCACAGAAATTTTGAGTGGTAGATGTATATGACGGAACAAAAAGCAACAGAGTTCAATTGCGCCAACTAGGTAACCACGGGCATAAAATTCACTAAGTATGAAAAGGAACAGTGGGCGGTCCAATTTTCCATGCAAGGATATAGATGGAGATGAATATATGTCAACACGCCAATGTTGGAACCCGCGATCATAGAAACGCGACTAAGTATATAACTAGAAAGCGATAATACATGGGAAGAAGATAAGGGAAAAAGAACTAAGTATCTTGTAGAAGAACATCTAGTGTTTGATTATTAATGCAAATAATTTCAAACCCCTGTTGAGTTCTCACCAGTTAAGGGATAAATTACAGATCACAAAAGTATCTTTCGTACCACTGTGTCCACTTGTCACAAGTAAGAGCATTGTTGATGTATATTAGGAAGGACGCGAAGTTGCTGGGGATGGAAGGTAGCAACAGATACTTTGAACGAAGTTAATATATACGAGGAACCCGCGGTGGAATTGTAGATCACAGATGTTTTGAGTGAAATATGTATATAATGGAATGATAAACAGTTGCGCTCGCAAGTGTCGACCCCGCAGCAACGGCCATAAAAATGGCTAAGTATGGAAAGGAACAACGGTCGGTCAGTTCCATCGTGTGAGGATATAGATGGAGATGAAGACATGTCAGCCCGCCAACTGTGGAACCAGATACCATAGAAAGGCCATTAATTATATATATAGAGAGCGATAACGAGTGGGAAGAAGAAAAGACCAGTTCGTATGCACCGACCCGACAACCGCGGCCATAAAATTGCCTAGGTATGGAAAGGAACAGTGGTCGGTCGGATTCGTCATGTGAAGATACAGATGGAGATGAATATATGTCAGCCCGTGAACCCTGCAAATGCCCATCATATAAAGACAACTAAGTATAAAACCAGAAAGCCATAATGGACGAGAAAATCAAAAGGGGAAAAGAGATAAGTATCTGACAGTCAAAAAAACCTTTTTTTTCTATTTATTAATGGCAATGTGTTTGAACCCCTATTGGGTTCTCACTAGTAAAAGCATAAACTGCACATCATTGAATTTCTTTGGCTACAATATGTATATGACGGAACATGGGACATAGGTGCTGGGTACCGCGAACCCAGGCCCTGGTGGCCAGATAACTGGCTAAGTATTCACCAACATAAATGTTTGATATCTATTTCAATAGTATTCATACTAGTATGTATTAATGGAGAAATTTTTCATATTTATCTGAATAGTATTCATACTAATATATATTAATGAATTGTTTCTGTTTCAAATGAAAATGATCTCCCAATTCCCAGGATGCTCTTCGGTTCGCAAATTTTATTGAAACCACGAAAATTTTGACTGCAATATGTACATAACGCAATAAGAAACATGAATTTGCATTGTTGTTGTTGGGAAAAATACCCTACGGACTAGCAAACTAGGGTCAGACTTGCATGCAGATTTTGACCGAAAAGAAATTACTTTTTTACCTACAACCCAAGACTTAAACCCCTCTTTCACAATAAATGCATGGAAAAGGACCACTAACCTTATTACCGGCGTTCGATGTAGATCCTTCGTTGCACTTTGACTACTTGCTTGCGCTGCTCCTTCCACAGATGACCTGCAATCAAGACAAATAACAACTATGCATGCATGCTACTTCTCTACTCAAGGGTTAGAAATCAAGCACAAATTAACCAAACCATAGACAATTCATGCATTGGGACGGGAAAAGTATTCTTTTTATTACTGAAAATGAATCAACTTACAATCAAAGATGAGACCGGCCACCGCTCCTTGAACCTGATCCTGGGCTCCTCTTCTTTTGTCCTTCAACTGCTTTGTGTTAAATCTCCTTTGGCATGAGGAAAGGCTAAAGGGTTGGGACAAGGGATTACGTAAATGGGCAGAGTTTCTTCGCTATATTTTTTCCTTCTCCAAATGGTACCCCTACCCCTTCTTTTATAGGCTAGAAGGAGCTAGGGTTTTGGACGAACCCTCGGCCATGCATGGCCAGGAGTTTCAGTTAACTGACCCATAGTTTTTTGTTCCGTCGGCAAATTTCCTTTTTTCGTGCTTTGTTAGGTACACGCAAGCTGTAGTGAGTCAACCAGCATGCACACGCGTGCAGTAATGGGTTAGGGCGCGTGGGCCTTGACACAAGAGGATTTCCAAAGAGTTGTTCAACAGAGTTTTGGCAAAGAAGGGATATGAATTGGCCAGATGCCAAGTAAGCATGTGTGGTGCAATTTAGGGTTATAATAGATGCCCCCTAATGTGTGAGGGCAGAAGAGCATCTGATGGCTGAAATACATTACCAATCTTTACTGATGTGCCGAATGATTGAGCCCAAGGATCAGGAACTAGGAGGTGTCGTCTGCAAAATAACAAATGTCTCACCGAGGCGGGCATACCCATGCTCAGGATAAAAGAGAACCATGGCTACCAATCAAATACACTGTAGATCCATGTCAAATAACTGTAAAGAGTAGCCGTGAATAATATACAGCGTAGCTATATCTCGAAATCAGAAAGATATACATATAGAGTATCCATCTTCCAGAAGTTGATTTGGCCTGATGGTTGTACTTCAGAGCATGAGCAACAACTTCAAAATCTTCTAAAACTCGGGTAGGAGTGTAATATGAGTGTACGACTGCACTACCCAGAGATCTTCGACGGCTCGTCGGTTATGGACTTGATAATCTTGATGATCGGAATGAAGGCTTCAGTGATTTTGAACAAGGACTTGATTGGACGTTCAGGATGGTCGAGTATGCAGACAAGAGACATATTGCAGAGGGGGCGACTTAGGCTTAGTGACAAACTTCCCTTGGACAATAGCATGACAAGTGATAAGACTCAGGCAGCATATATGTTAATCATAAGTCTACGAAGCAAGAGGCAACACAAACTCTCCATATGTTTGGAAGAGTAACCAAACGGTGGAGGACACAACTCTATATAGCGAGAAAAGCTTCCTAAGGTCGTACTACATTCCATATTCTGATGATCAAACAGACAGATGTGCTTTATCCAAGGGAGACTCATTATGCTGCCAATAAAGAAAATACTTTTCCCATCCTCTTTTTGGGGTATATTTGATTTTTTTGTTCTTTTTGATAATTTTGAAAAAGAATAAAGGAATATTACGTTACAATGGAGGAATGAGTACTGCAAACATACAAGCTCAAGGCACAAGGACAAGACTGATGTTCTGGTAAAATGATACTCGGGAAATATCCTCCGGCGGCCAAAGGTGTTAAGACGCAGAAGCAAACTGTCACAAGGCTGGTGGATAAGGTATGCAAATGTGGTTGATAGAACACACAATGGTAACGTCCTTCAATGTAAGTTTGACGAGCCCAGAGAAGGTAAGCTCGATGGTTTTTCATATTTAGAGAGTCTGAAAAAGTATAAAAGGAGACTCCGTTGGGGTACCTTTTTCGACAATAGTCTAGTCGGTTCGAAAAAGGGATAAACTAGCACTGATTAGACGTCAATTCAAAACCATTTTAACGAGTGTGACAAGGACAAGATCACTCGGCTATTTTTTCACTTCTAAGGAGTCTGAAAAAAGATTAACTATGGACTCCGTCAGGAATATTCTTCTAGACCAATTTAACGAGTGTGAAAGAATAAGGTCACTCGGCGATCTTTTCAATTTTAGGGAGTCTGAAAAGAGCTTAACTATGGACTCTGTGGGGGTTTCTTTTTCATAAATTTAGTCCCTCAGGCCCGAAAAAGGAATAAAATTATACCTGAGAGTACTCTTCTAAAGAATGAGAATTCGATAGAGTATACCTTTGTTCGTACAGTTGACCGTTCGGACCGAAAAAGGGGTAAACTACCGCTAGACAAACGTGACTTCAAATTTCAATTTAACGAGCGTGAAAGGTCACAAGATCGCTCAACAATCTTTTCATTTTTAGAGGGTCTGAAAAGGGCTTAAAAGGAGACCTATTATTGTTTGGGAGTTATGAGGGTGGGACAAAGAGTGAAAAAGACTCATGCATATGAGGCCCAAACTCATATTTAGGAAAGACTATATGGACTCCCGAGCCTACAGTGTTTTTAGAAACGGCATGGACACCATAATGCAACCAGGACCTACCTAGGGCATCCATGTTCTGGTAAGATCTACCACCAAGTCGCGACATTTCTAGAGCAGATATGATGGTTCCGTGTCACAACCTGACGGGATCGATCCTATAGCATAAGAAAAAGGAAACGAGATGCAAAAGTTGGGGTGGTATCCTAACCTATATGCTCAAGTTGATTTCTGAAGAAAAAAAAAAATTTATGGACCGTCAATATTTTTTCGAACCTCAAAAACAAATTGTCCCAATACCTGATCAAATCCCTCCCATATAACTCCTTGATCACTCTAAATGGTTTTTGGTATAAAGAAACTGATAAGGGGGGCCAAAAAAGTGACAAAAAGAGGCCAAAAAGCCTATAAATAGAAGCTGGCAACTCATTATCACCATTGCTGATTTGGAAATTGACTCTAGAGCCAAAAGACCCCCTTTGCCAAAGATAGTGATTCCGGGAGCTACAGTGGATGAAATGAACTTCTGCTTGGAACAAGTAAGTACAAACTCCCTTATCTAGCTATTCAATACTTCAATTTAATTATTTAGTTGGTTTTTTGGGTGGGCGTCGACCTTAAAAAGGTCGGCCCTAGGTACACGCGGGCTGTCTCTGGACAGGCCGCGTGTACACGCGGGCAGAGTGAAATCTACCCGCGTGTACACGCGACTGTCACCTCTACAGCCCGTGTGTACCTCCTTTTTATGATGAAAAAGAAAATTAAAAGGAAGTATTGACCCTCCTTTACCTTGTTGTGTTGGTAGGATGTATGTCCAGTGGAGGGAAAGGGAGCATGAGGCAATCAGTGAGTTGGTTGCTGCAGATCTGAATGTTGTGGTCGTGTTAATGCAATGCGGTTTACTCAAATTCTTTCTATGTCCGTTTATCACCACGCAACCAAGGCTACTCAATGCCTTGATTGATTAATGGTATCCTGATGCAGAGGCATTTATGCTAGAGGGGCAATCATTGGTGCCCACCACTGAGGATATTTACTTTCTGACTGGCCTCTCAAGGAGAGAGGAACCAGTCAACTTCCAGACTTTTCCTGCGGGGCCGAGCAAGATCTCGAAGTTGATAGCTGAGCACTGTGAGGCTTGGACCGAGTGTGCGGGCTCCCAGGTACCCATTAGAAAGATTACCAACTTAGCACTACAGACTATCTTGTTACTAATTGGGCGGATTACCGGCTCAGCAGCCGTGCATCAGGCTTCGCACGCACATATGAATTGTGTCATCCAGTGCATGAATGCACAAATTTTTGATTGGAGTACCACACTTCTTGAGTGCATGAAGAGGAAATTGGCAGATTGCCGACAGCGGACACAGAGGAACTTTGGGTTCGGGACCATCTTGTGTTTGTTCTTTTTTGAGAGAGTTCTGAGTTTCAGTCCTCGGGTTGTAGTATGAGGACATCAGGCCTCTTTCCCTGTAGTGTGTAGATGGGCAGTGTTACTGTCACGACAGGGTGGTGGAAGGACCGTTGAGTCCTTTGACGATGATTTCTTTACTTGGTTGTCACGACAGATCCCTATTATCGAGGACTACCCGTATGCAGGGATAGATTTCTCTAGAGATCCTGAGATATCTGTGCCTCCTAGTGAGGAGCAAGGGGAGATGGGTAAGTCTCCACCTTTGTAGTTTTTTTTGTTTGCATATGTAATTTTTATGTCTTTTTGTTATATATATCATTTTTTTTTGTATGCCAGAGTATTTGATGGGTAAACGTTTGTTGCATGCAGATGTGGGACCCGTGCGACCTACCGACTATGCACGGAACATGCGTCGTCCATGGCCAGAAGCCGTGGCTGCCGCCACTAGGGGAGCAGCAGTAGCAGGGAACCTCCCAGCCGGAGAGGCCGAGAGGGTCCTTAGACGAATTGAGAGGAACTTCACTACGCTCACTCGCACAGTCCCGATGGCAAAGATAGAGGACCTGCCGCCATCCATGCAGCCTCATGTTGTGGGGGCACCTCGGACATGGGTCCGATTGTTTAGGTGTTTAGCTCGTGTTGTAGATGATTATAACAGGGCCCATAGGCCCTGAACAGACTTAGACTTTTGATGTGCCACGAGCACCTACTTGTATATATTTTTTGAGGGCATAAGCCCGGTGACTCGTTACTGTTCCCATTTTTTAGGCACTTGTGTCCATCTATGTACTCTGAGTATTTAATGATGTTTATATATGGTTTTTATATTTTTTGTGTCTTATGGATTCTGTGTGCAAAAATGTATTTACATGTTTATGTCCATGTTCTTTTATATGTGGGCAAGATGCCAATCTAAAATTTGATTAGCTAGAGTATCTGTAATTTGGTTTAATCTCCTAGGAACATAAAAATATGTGATATAATCAAAGTTGCATTCTAAGAGACGTACCCTAAGGAATCGTCGGTGTAAAGTTGGATCATGAACCCGGTATACTCTGTTTAGCTGCGACACAACCAGTTGAGCATCGAGATAGACCTGGAGATGAGAGATACCCAATGACAAGGCGTCACGAAGCAACTCGATAACTGCACTATACTCGGCGACATTATTTGTGGTGTCACCTAAGCATATACCTCCAGAAGATAACAACTAACCCTGTGGTGTAAAGATTACCCAAGCTGTGGAGGCAAGCCTCCGCGTGTGTCGACTAGCACCGTCCACATACCCAACGAACACCTCGGACTCACTTGACATCTGCCATATTGACGAAAGATAACATCAATGACACGTCCATAACACTTTAAAAGAAACTTAAAAATTAATAGTACAAAGACTATACATATGTTACAAAAAGTTACCCACAGTGACCTATCTATGAGTAATATTTCTTGAGGTAGAGCCCATTTCTAGGCTCCGCCAAAGCATTCCCTTCAAAATCAACCAAACAATAAGCGCCCTTCTTTAATACCTCTTTTATAATGAAGGGTCTGAACCACATGGGTTTAAACTTTCCTGCCCCCAGGGGGTCCTTGTCTTGGTCATAGACCAGGACAAGGTCGCCTTCAGAAAAGATCCGAGGACGAATGAACCTATCATATTGACACTTGACCTTATGTTTATGAGCCTCGTTGGCTAGGGACGCATCACGACACTGCTCATAAAGCTGCTCAAGGTGTACTAACCGTTCTTCAAGTGGAGAAGTGTCTGGCAATAATTGTACTGCCAATTTCAGAGATGGGATTTGACATTCGATGGGCAAGACTGACTCCAGCCCGTAAACGAGTTGGAAAGGTGAGAAACCGGTTGCAGTCTTAACAAATGTTCAGTAAGCCCATAATGCCGAGTATAACATCAAATGCCAATTTGACTTGGTTGAGTTGATAGTTCGTTGTAGAATCGTCTTAAGAGTTTTGTTTACAGCTTCCACCTGCCCATTGGCTTGGGGGTAGTAAGGTGATGAATGTTCCTGCCGTAACCCAAGCTTTGATGTTAATTCGGTCATCATTTGGTTCTGAAAGTGACTACCATGGTCAGTAACAATCTCTCTCAAGACGTCGAACCTTGCTATGATTTGGTTGAATAAGAAGAGAGTTGTAGTCTCTCCATCATCTTTAAGCTTTGGCATAGCCTCGACCCACTTAGTGAAGTAGTCGACAGCTACGATGATATAGCGGTGCCCCCTTGTTGATGGGGGGTTGCATGTAGTGTAATCAATCCCCCACTTAGTGAAGGGACCAACTGTGATGACAGGAAACATAGGAGCGGGATGTGCCCTCATCTTCCGAGAGAATACTTGGCATGGATGGCACTTCTTGACCGATTCGATACAATCTTTGATAAGTGTCGGCCAGAAGTAACCTGCTCGTAGAATCTTTTGGGTTGTTGCCAACCCAAATAAATGATCGCCACAAGCTCCAGTATGACAATCGTAGAGCACTATGACAGCCTCCTCATGAGTGAGACATCGACGCAAGATGCAATCTACGCCTCTCCGATACAACGTATCATCGAGTATGAGATAATTCTTAGCCTGATGGCATATTCGCTGACGCTCGTCACGAGAAGCAAAGGTGGGGCACTTCAAAGTCTGGAGATAGATAAGTATATCTCCGTACCAGGGGTCTGAAGATGCTATCAAAAACATATCCCCCCAGATAGGCGATTCCTCAGGCACAACGTCACCTGACTCAACCGGAAGTTCCGAGATAAGCTCTGCGAAGACCAGTGACTTTTTGGACTTTGCTGAAACGAAGTCTAAGTCAAATTCTTGGAGCATGACTATCCATCTACTAATTTTTCCGCCTATAACTTGTCATGTCAACATGTACTGGAACGGATTCACGACAACAATGATGGTCGTCTTGCAGAACAGAACATAGTGACGGAACCGTTGAACAGCATGAACTGTTGCCAACGTAAGTTTTTCAATATGATAATAATTGAGTTTCGGTCCTACAAGGCCTCGGCTCAGGTAATAGATCATGTATTCTGACAACGAATCGTCTTCCTGAACTAAAACCATGCCTATGGTTGACTCTGCGGCAGCCAGATATAATAAGAAATCCTTGTTATAGTTAGGTGGTCGTAGCAGAGGTGCGGTTGTGAGGGTGTGTTTTAATGCGTCGAAAGAGTGTTGAGCAGCTTCGTCCCAGAAAAAAGGAACATCTTTCTTTAGCAAATGCATAAATCCCTTGGTGATTTCGGCATAGTTGGCGATGAAGCGTCGTAATAAGTTCGCCTTGCCTTGTAGACTCTGAAGTTGTAAGATTGTGCGTGGGGGGGGCAACTGGATTATTGCCTCCACCTTAAGAGGATCGACCATGATCCCTGTTGTTGATATGATGAAACCTAACAACCGTCTTGACGTTATGCAGAAGCTGCACTTGTTTGGATTCAAGCGAATCCTAAAGTAGCAGTAGTGTTCAAAGATTAGTCTAAGGTGCGTGGGATGATCCGTTCGCTTGCGAGAGCGTGATGCTAAATCATCTAGATAGGCCTCGACTATATGCTTGAGGTCATGAAACACAAAAGACATGGCCCACTGGAATGTGGCTCCAGCATTTTTAAGGCCAAAAGGCATCTTATGATATGCGAATGTACCCCATGGACAAATGAATATCGTTTTGTGTTGGTCTTCAGGTTTGATTTGGATTTGATTATATCCCGAAAAACCATCCATGAACGAAAAGGCTTCACAACCAGCACATTCATCAATGATTTGGTCAATGAATGGGGTTGGAAAATTATCTTTGGGACATGCCTTGTTCAAATCACGAAAGTCGGTACATACATGAATCGTGCCTTGTTTTTTATTGACTGGCATGGGGTTTGACACCCATTGAGTCAAATGAAAAGGATAAATGAAACCTGCCTTCAGCAATTTCTCAACCTCAATCTTGATGGCTGCTGCTTTCTTAGGATTAACTGGATGAAGTTTTTGTCGAACAGGCTTGGCGTCAGGATACGTTGTGATTTCATGTTGAACTATTTTCGGATCGATACCTGTCATTTCCTCATAAGACCAGGCAAAAACATTGCCAAATTCTTTGAAAATATCCGTGTAGATTTGAATCTCTTCGGGGGAGAAATCCGCTCTGACGAAGACATTCTCCACGATGCCAGGGTTTCAGGAGATGTTGATGGGTATAGTTTCAGCAATAGCTGCCATATTACCCTCAGCATAAATTTCCTGTGTAGCTAAGAGATTAATAGGACATGGTTGATCTCCCGTCATGGTAACAGTGAATTCTCCTGCCTCGATTCGTCTTAACTCTGGGAGGAAATATGATCTGTGATGAATATCTTCCCAAGGTTTGTCCGGACTAATCATTGCTTCGATTATTGCTTCGTCAGAAGGTAAGACTGAGTCTAATGAATTGACGTTAGGGAGAGAACCCTGAGCCCAAATAGGCTCTGAAAGTGGATCCAACTTTTGTGCTGGAGTCGGATCAGGGTTAGTTGAGGCTTGCTGGACTAAAGAGTACGCTACCTCAGCGGCCGACAAGGGCATGGACATGTAGGGGTGCCCTATCTCATCCATCGTGTCTGATGGAGAAGGAAGAATCCAAGGATCCTCAAAGTAAGTCGTGCGGAACGACGAAACTTGAAAAATCTCAACCTTATGGTGATTAGATATAAATTTGACATCGTCATGAGGAGGTGGGTAATCGAAGGTACCCATCAAGGATGGGCACAAACCAACTCCTACGTTAACGACACTTGGTTAAAGATTATCAATCATAGGGACCGTGGATGCCCCCAAAGCTGGGTCAGGTCTAGAGAAAGATAATTGATCGATGGTCACTATCCGACCTTCGTGTGGAAACAACAAGACTCGGAAAACTATAACAACCACAGCTTGCATAGAATAAGTCCAACTCTGTCCTAACAAGAGATTATAGTCGAGGGGAGCATCGACTACCTCTACTTTGACGCACACAGTTTTCCCTCCTAACTGCACAGGGAAAGAAGGAACGATGCCATGTGGTCAAAAAGAACGACTGTCGAACGCAATGAGGAGAGTAGGTGATGGAGACAAAGCGGGCTGGCCAATGGCCTTCCAACATGCTAACGACATAATGCATGTTGAGGTGCCCTCATCGACCACCGTGCGGAAGATATTCCGTGTAAAAATTTTCGTGGGATGAGCCACTACTATCTGAAACGCTACGTGGTAAGGTAGATGAGGTTTTAAGTCAGTTGTATCTAACATGATGGTACCCGGATTACAAGTCTCAGTAGAGCCCAAAGTAGTTAACAAGGCTTTCCTCTGAGCAGGGCAACTTTGGAGGACCTCCAAAGCAGACATCGCACAAGGGGTTTGTGATAAATCCTCCACCACAGAGTAATTCTGGGCGGCCCTTGCGTTTGGGTTGTGAGAAGCTTTTTTAAATGCACCCTTTGGAATGTGTGTCATTGTTTCTCCCAACGTCTTCTCGATCTGTAGAGGAAGATATGGGAGATCAGCTTATTTACCCTTCTCAGAAGTGCTTGGTTTACTATAGTCATGTGCTCTAGTCATTATGAAAGCATCACCCCTAACCATATATATGTTCATGGATGAGGGATTGTTTGGAGGATGGCAGGTTTCTTGGCTACCCCCTTCTGCACTTGTAGAGGCTTGAGTTAAATTTTGTCCATGTTGAAAAGGATTAGTCAACACTGCCTGTTGTTGTTGTGTGACAAACTTCTGGGCCTCTGCAAGTCGAGGACAAAGATGGGTCGGGTGGTCTTCCGCACACAAGTTGCATGGATACCTTGCCTTCCATTTTTCTGTAGTGTCCCCGCCAGCATTATCAGTGGGTTTTTTATCCCCATTCTTTCATTGTTTTTTCTTCTCTTCAAGCTACGGGGTGGTCTTTGGGTTAGTCGACTGCACGAAGTGTACATCCAATGTTTGGGTAGGAGGAGCAGCCAAAGAAGTAGTCTGGCTGGTCGTTGTGTGTTGTATAGATAACTGTTGCAACTGTTTTGTCAATTGCTCAGCGGGCTTGGTTTGTGCTGAACCAACAATACCATCGGCATGTGGTCCAGTTCTCTGTCTAGTTTTATCTAGTATCGAACGTGGCGCATCCAGCAGGATGTTGTATAATAAACCAGACTGAGATTAGATGAGCTCAAACTGTTGAGCCCTCATGATGGCATCTTCTTCGGAGAAAACTCCGGAAGTCGCGACGTCTTTGGATAATTGTGGGACCAAAGACTTAAGGAACCACTCAAGAAGGAATGCTGGTGGGACTGGTACTTTGATTAGACTCTTCCGGCATCTCCACTTTCGGATATGATAAGAAATATGGTCCGTTCTTGTCTGTTCGAAATTGGCGAGCAGCTCTGTGCCAGTGTCATATCTCACAGGTAACTGGAAATGGTTAAGGAAGGCCATCGCCAGTTCACCAAAAGAAGAGTATCTTGAGCGATCGAGCTCGATGTACCATTTCACGGCACTCCCGATAAGAGTGCGTTGAAACAATCGCAACTGTACGGAGTCATCTTTCAATGAGTTAGATGAACACCAAAGATGGAAGGTAGTCACATGATCCCCTGGATATTCATTAGGCTTCACCTCGAACTTTGGAATGTCCGAAGGCAACTTCGTTGGCATAGGAGGCCAATGTGGATCGTGACAAATAGGATCATTTAACAACCTTGTCAAATCTGGCAAATGTAAAGTTGTCAGAAATGGTAGTTTGGGTTGTTGCTGATAACCTGGGAAAAAGGGTCCTGGAGTTTGACTGGCACTAGGTTGCTGGGAAAAGTTTGGTTGTTGGCCTGGATTCTAGTAGAAACCATGGCCCTAACCAGCATAAGGATTTTGCATCTGTGGAGACATCATTGGCTAATTTCCCATAAAGGACATAGGGTGTTGGGCATTCATCATGTTCAAAGGACTTTGGGAAGGATTACCCCATGCCGGTCTTGACGGGAGAGGAATAATGGTCTGTCCAGGGTTCCATTGACTGTGGAAAGAATTACCCCAGAACAGCATTCCAGAGGAGGGAACGGATCCTTATCCTGAGTTCCAAGGTCCTGCTATATGTTCCCCCTGCGTAGGAATAGTACCCTGCGTCGGAGTAGACTGTCCAAAAATGGGATTGCCCCCAAACGGGAAAGCGGTGGATGAGAAATTTTTGTTACCAAACATCTCATTCCAAACAAACGGTGTCAAACCTACCGGCATACTGTGCGCAGGTGTTCCTTGACTCCCGGCTCCAAATAAACTAGTGTGTGTAGGCTGCTCGACAGACTGCTTATGCGGACCACCGAGCGAAGGGGACGAAGGAGGGATATGACCTCCATCGTAAGGAAAAGCATTAAAAGGGACAGGAGTGCCCCCAAGTTGACCTTGCAGAGGAGCGTTAGAGCTCCCTGCCCCCAGACCCAAAGTCTGTAAAGTGGAGTAAGTGAGTGCAGGACTTGTACCCGAACTAGGCATACCATATGAGAACGGAGGGCCTGTCGCACTAGATGTGAAGGGGGTTGTGGCCGCCACCATAGACGGGTTCGGTCCACTGTGCGATGTAGTTGCGGCCGAGACCATGGTGGCTCAGATTGACGAGGGTAAGTTAGGAGATGATTCTCCTGTGGTAGCAACTGTGGTGGGAATGGAAGCATTCCCAGAAGAAGTAACAGCATTTGTTTCCATAGCTGTGTGAGGCACTGTCTGGCGTTCGTGAAATTGGACTGGTGCAGTAAACGATGCCCAGATATCAGTGGTTGGGGTCTCAACTGAGCCAATATTGGCGGTTGATTCCTCCGAGAGTTGTTCGGGCACAAAGGTTTGTAACCCGGTCGCTTTGAAAGACCCTTGTTGGTCTAGCTTCCACCTTAATGGTGGCGGGCGTGGCTCCAGTGTAACTGGCGGCAGGCCCAGAAGCCTTCGTGACTGGCGGAGCTCGGGATCCTCTACTATGTGAGAAGATCCAAGACATGCTAAGGTATTCTACACGTTCAAAGTAACACACACTAAAAAGAATCCCCTAAGAGATAAGACAAGCAATCACTAAACTATTTGGAAGAACAGTTACAACAACCAACACTAGAGCAACTTACCGGTGCAAGTGCAACTCGAACACGAAAGCACCCTCTGGGTATACTATGCAAAATGTGGCCCGATGTCTGTCCTAGGTACCGCGGTATACCCCCGCAGTCACCCGTGTATGTCCTTAAAAAGATTGGCAACTAAGTTGCCAGCACACGAACAGTCACCAGGCGGGTACAGTCGAAAGTCTGGTAGACCACAATGAGCAGGGTATCAAGCCCAAAACCTGTCAAGGGTATCGAGAGAAAATGGTCTGGAAGACAACTGAGGACCTCGAATGGATTCGAGACCCACGAAGCCCCATGGCAAATGCAAACGACGGAATCCCACAACAAGCCCTCGATATGTGTTTTCCACTATGATTGGTCCGGCTTTGGAGGGGTTATCTCCGCTACCTTTCCGCATGCGACCTCGTGTTTATCCCCTGTGTTAGAGGGGGGTCCCAGATAACTTCCATGAAACTGGACTTAGACACTCCCTACCTCAGACTCTAATGTTTGTTTTTGAGTGGCCTTGAAGAGTTTCCTCTCCAACCTAATTCAAGGCCCTAATCCTGAACTAGTTTGTGAACCCTGCAAACATAAAATTCTAGTAGATTTTAAGATTAGCGTTGCTTTTAAGGATTTTTCTTACGTCAAGGGGTATGAAGGTGAAACTGATGATGTGTAAAGACGAAAGCAAAAATGAATGAAAAAAGCTGGAAACAAAAGACTTTTACTAAATGCAAAACTTCAACAACTTTTCACAAAGAAAGATTTCTTTTTCTTTTCAATTTTTCTAAGATTTTATACAGCAAACTTAAAGAAAATTCGCTCGACTATGAGCTACTTATGCTCTAAATGTACTGCAAAAACTTACGAAATAAAATACTTCTCCCTAGATAATGATACAGAAACACACTCTTCAATCAAAGACGACAATGAAAAGATAATTTTTTATTTTATTTAAGTGCTAATAACGCAACAAAGGGAAAATACCGACAAGCACAAAACCAAGAAAAACAAATTCTGGCTTAAAGCACAGATCACAAAGAATCAGAGTAAACAATCACACAATGGAAATAACAAAAAAAAACAAAGACTCTCACGCTTGTTTAAAAACCAAAAAAAAAAAAAAAAATCCTGTCAAATATTAACTGAGAAAAAACAGGCTAAGGGTAAGATGTCCTAACCTACTGACTGTTCAACCCTAGACTCAAACACCTAAGAGGAATATTTCTCATCAAAGGAGGGGATGACTGCCCCACCCTGAACAAAAAGTAGCCTGTCAAGCACGTTACTGTCACTAAAACAGCATGCGTGCAAACGTGTGCTGAGCAGAAACAGGAAGCGTGTACACGCGGGTTGACCTTGTACAGGCTGCGTGTATCTCTAAATTCTAAGAAAAAAAATGCAAACAGGCAGTCCAGACCAGGAAGAGGCCTCTGGTATTGATAACCAGGGTCCTTTTAAGGCTTGGATGCTCTTTCTAACAGAAAAGAAAAAATAATGCAAGGAATAATAAGGGGAAAAAAGCAATCTAAGACAGGACTGTAAACCAGCAAGACTCAGATAGGATTCCAGAAAACCCCCTGAGAATGTATAATTCTGACAGGGAAGAGGAGGACTGCCTCTAAAGTTCTCTGAACTCCTACATGCTACGGCTATCTCTACAGCTAGCGTTCACACGCGGGCTGTAGGAGGATAGGGCACGGGTACACACGTGCAGGCCTTCTGCAGGCCGCGTGTATCTCTGTGTGTCCCAACAACTACCGTCAAGCAACAGTCGGGGAAAAATGGTATCAAAAACCAGGCTCCCTGCTAGCTCAGACCTTACAGAAAAAGATAGGAAAAGAAAAACATAAAACCTAATCTTTAAACTACCCAAAAACTCAGATAAATCTGAAAACCCTAAAGAGTATTCTCCTCAATATGGTCGCCAATTCTGTTGTTGGGAAAAATACCCTACGGACTAGCAAACTAGGGTCAAACTTGCATGCAGATTTTGATCGAAAATAAATTACTTTTTTACCTACAACCCAAGACTTAAACCCCTCTTTCACAGTAAATGCATAGAAAAGGACCACCAACCTTATTACCGACATTCGATGTAGATCCTCCATTGCGCTTTGACTACTTGCTTGCGCTGCTCCTTCCACAGATGACTTGCAATCAAGACAAATAACAACTATGCATGCATGCTACTTCTCTACTCAAGGGTTAGAAATCAAGCACAAATTAACCAAACCATAGACAATTCATGCATTGGGATGGGAAAAGTATTCTTTTTATTACTGAAAATGAATCAACTTACAATCAAAGCTGAGACCGGCCACCGCTCCTTGAACCTGATCCTGGGCTCCTCTACTTCTGTCCTTCAACTGCTTTGCGTTAAATCTCATTTGGCATGAGGAAAGGCTAAAGGGTTGGGACAAGAGATTACGTAAATGGGAAGAGTTTCTTTGCTATATTTTTTCCTTCTCCAAATGGTACCCCTACCCCTTCTTTTATAGGCTAGAAGGAGCTAGGGTTTTAGACGAACCCTCGGCCATGCATGGCCGAGAGTTTCAGTTAACTGATCCATAGATTTTTGTTCCGTCGGCAACTTTCCTTTTTTCGTGCTTTGTTAGGTACACGCAGGTTGTAGTGAGTCAACCAGCATGCACACGCGTGCAGTAATGGGTTAGGGTGCGTGGGCCTTGACACAAGAGGATTTCCAAAGAGTTGTTCAGCAGAGTTTTGGCAAAGAAGGGATATGAATTGGCTAGATGCCAAGTAAGCATGTGTGGTGCAATTTATGGTTATAACAATTGTGGTCTCAACGAGATAAAATCCTTATCATCGATTCATCTTGTATTCCTTGCAATGACATGAGAAAACACCGGTTCTCCATAAACATCAATATCTAAACTAAATTAGATGTAATCAAAATTTGGTGTGACTTAAGTAATTAAGATAGCTTTAGTCATTCCTTTATTAATGCCAAGCTTTTCAAATGCCTGGTCAGTTACAAGTAGATAAAGCATAAATTGTAGACTACGGAAGTTCTTTGGTTGCAAGATGTATATGACGAAACAAGGAACATAGTTGTTTGATACGGCAAACCCAAACATAATTTCCTAAGCTTTGTCGAAGAGGAATTTTTTTGTATTTATTCCAATAGTACTTATATTAGTGTATATGCACAGATATTATCAAATAGAAGAAGTTGCAATATATCCAACTATTAGCGATATTTCTTGTAAGGGGGTCAGAATGCAAAAGAATGGGTTAAAAAACCCACTTGTCCTAAGTTTTGAATGCTTATGCGCCCATGGTAAGTGACCAGCGAGTCCGAGCGGCAGCGATTCGTGCACCCGGATCAACGGTGCATATGGGATTCCGGACCCGCCCCCACCTTTCTACCTTTAAGCGGAGGGGGGGGGGTCTGAAATCGGGGGCGCATCTCTCCAACGGTTCAGATCAGCGCGCCTGGATCAAC